>WAAB01001665.1:0-66863 GCA_013389865.1 Piaya cayana | reverse complement strand
AAAGGGTCATTAGGCACTGGAATATGCTGCCCAGGGAGGTGGTTGATTCGCCTTCCCTGGAGGTGTTTAAGTTACGGGTGGACGGGGTCCTGAGGGACATGGTTTAGTGTTTGATAGGAATGGTTGGACTCGATGATCCAGTGGGTCTCTTCCAACCCGGTCATTCTGTGATTCTGTGATTCTGTGATTCTGTATTTATTTCCATTAAGTGTCTTGTTCTGTAACTCAGCAGAATTTCAGCAGTTCTTGGCTTTTTACTGTCCAAAACTTTTTTAATTTTGATATCCAATCTCCTCCTCTGAATTCAGTTAAATTGAGCAGTTTTTACTGTGTTAGAATTCTGGTTAGATACTTTCTGTCATTCTGACATCTGTGCACATGCCAAGTAATAAAATGTAAAGAGAAGTCTTCCTTTCCTTAGCCTATAGGCAAGTAGCTTGGGAGCAAGAATTTTGTTTTGGTACAAAACAGAGTATGATTTGTAGCAGCACCAAAACCTATTGTGAAATTTCTCTTATACTTACAAGTGTTTCTGGTTACTGTCAGTGTTCCAGTCAAATAGAATTATTATCGCAGGTCAAGAAAGAGGCAAATTCTCAGAAAGAAAAATATTTTTACAATTAAGATAGAATTTCACTTCCTTATTGAGCACTACTTTTTAATCTAAATGTTTTTCCTTTAAAGAATTTTTTACTGTAGTCAGTTAATGTTAGCTTTGAACATGTGTTTTTAAATGAATCCACATTGAAATATTTCTTAAAAGACAACTTTTTTTTTTACTTCAAGATAATGATATTCCCAGAAGGCACTTGCACAAACCGTTCCTGTCTAATTACATTCAAGCCTGGTAGGTATGATGCTCATTTCTCTGTTCTCTATAGAATGTTCTTGTATCTTCATTTTCTGAAATACCATTTGCATTGCAATTTCCTTGCTGTTGCAGAGGTTGAGTAAAAAATTTTGCAGTAGGGTGGAATGAGAATAGAAATTTTCTGGTGCTACAAAAAGATTTTAATTCTACTGTTGAGCAGAACACTTTAGATAATTCAGGGGTGTTTTTCTTGGCTTTCTGAGCTTCATGTGAGCTAGAGGACTAATTTTTCTTACTGGGTTTTTGCTCTTGGTAGTCTTTTTTTTTATTTCTTGCCTCCTCCTTTTCCAATTTTGGATCTGTCATGTAGCGTTTAGATACACTGTAAAGCTTACTGTATCAACGTGAATCTATTTCCGGCTGCTGCAGCATTTGTTGCTGTGTGGTATGTGATTAATTCCACTCAAACTCCTGAGCTGCATTCTGGTGAAGAAGGCACGGGAATCTTGCCAGTATAGCAGTGTTACAGAGACTGCCATTTTTTTACAATATTCTGTTAATTTATCCACTTTCTAAGCTCTCTTCAGTTAGTGTCACCCTTTTGGCTAATCAAATCAGTAGAGGGCATAACAGTGAATAGAGCTGTAGCTGTAAACTGCAGTTACAGTAGGGAGAAATGCCAACACTGCAGTCAACCAACAACGCTTAGTGCAAAATAAACTTTATGGTGTAGATAAGAAGATGGTGAATGAGACGGCTGGAAGGAGTGATGCAGTTGTGAATGGTTTTTTTTGATTCTTCTCAGATTTCTGCCTAGTTCATTCTTCACAGAAAGGGTCATTAGGCACTGGAACAGGCTGCTCAGGGAAGTGGTTTACTTGCCTTCCCTGGAGCTTTTTAAGGTGCAGGTGGATGAGGTGCTGAGGGACATGGTTTAGAGATTGGTTGGAATGGTTGGACTCGATGGTCCAGTGGGTCTCTTCCAATCTGGTGATTCTCTGATTAATTGTGTTCTGGTCTTACTGTGTGTCTTATTTTGTGTTGCTTACAACTTACATATTGCTATTAGAATATCATGCAATGAGTCAGCATTGCAATTCCTTGCAGTGCTTAATTTTACTGAAGGAATCTCAATGTTGTCTCCTTAGCAATTACTCAAAAATCTTTTCTTCCTACCCTCTTAGCTCTTACCTTTGTAGTTTCATGGTGGTTAGGAGAACATCACTTTCTTCACTCTTTACTCTCCCTCTCTCTCCACCTGAATCCTGGCCATGCTTTGAAAACCAGCCTGAATCCTTCATTAAAGCCCTAATTTCCTACCCTCTCTCAGTGCCATAGACATTCCAGGCACCATATACTTTCTTCCTCAAATCCCCACTCTGTCATCTTCTCCTCTGATCTAGTACATACTGCTGTCTACCTCTTGACTATTTCACTTTTCCTTCTGGAACCTGCTTCTGTATCCATCCAGCCTCCTAGAAATCCTTTGCCTCCTAATTCCTCATTTATATCAAATTGCTTTAGGTCTCTATTCAAGTAACTGATTTCAGGATGCTTTTCCCCATTCTGCTTGTGTGGCCTTACTACACCTTTTTGGGGGGGTTTGTGTTTGTACAAGCTAGTTGTACAGAGGAAGCTAGTCTAGTTTTGTTTAAATGGTGTTGTCATCTACCACTCAGATTTTGTCATCTTTGGATTCTTCCAAAAGTTACTTAGGCTGTTGTTCTTGGAGATTGAATAGAAAGTACCACTGTGCCAAACCCCAAATCTCTGCTGGATCCTATTCAGATAATCTTCATTTAGAGATGTTTATGCTCCACTAACAAGTGCTACTTTTATATCTGGGCAGTTATTCTGTAAAGGAAATGTAATTTTAAGAATACAGTATAATTTTATTGTTTGGTTCTTAATTTTAATCAAAATATTAGACAGAACTTAGCAAATTGCTCTAGATAACTTCATTTAAGTTAAGCTTGCTTTTTTGTTTTGCAAGAAAAAGATGTTTAAAGAAATCTTCAGCAAGATCGTTATAATTCTTATGCAGTCTCTGTGCTAGAAGCTCAGAAAATTATTAGCAAATGACACAGATCTTGTGCTACTTATTTATCAGAAGTGTAATTTTCATAAGAAATGAAGCAATACTTCTGTACAATAGCTCTAGTTCAGTACTGTTAGACTTTAGCTACAAAATATGTTACATTAATTCTGTTACTTCAGGGATTATAAATCTCCTATAAATTGTCATTCAGCTAAAAATAGGTTATTTTATGTAAGAAAGCTTAGATTCTTCACCAAAAATACTGTTGATCACAACGAATATATTGACTTAACTGTCTTGCATGTATGCATAGTTTTAATCATTTATCAAACTGAATTTAGTACTTGGCATTCATTTGTGTATATGACAATTTCTGTAAATGGTAGAGGATAGTTTAGAGAATGCAAGCAAGCGTTCTTTATTTATCTGCTGAAAAGGTAGGTATACATTGTCATTCTCCAGGGCTTGCTTTTTAGATTACTTTTGAGGCTACTTTCAGATCTTATTTTTTCACAGTCAGCTAATTCCTATGCATACCAGCCCATTAAATGTATCATTTATTGATTTGCTGCAATAAATTTCTTCTGTACCAAAGTGCAGTATAAAGTAATTGTCGTATGTGCCTTCTAGGAGCATTTATTCCTGGAGTTCCTGTACAGCCAGTGGTTCTGCGTTACCCAAACAAACTGGTAAGTTCAGCTTGCAGTGCAGCTGGAAATATGGGGTGTTTCCTCTAAATAAATTGGTACTCCTGTAATCTTTTATGTTAGATAATTAGGTTTAGAAATTTGGAATGTTTTAATAAATGCTTATTGGCTGAGTATGTATTCCTGAGGCCTCTAGCAATATAAATACTCTTAACAGAGGCAGTTTAAATGTTTCTGCTTTTATTAGGCATCCTTTAAAATAACGCTCTGAACATTATTCAGGTTGTTACAAGAAATGCTGTACAGATGACTAGACAGAAGTCAATTCTCTCTAGGGTTTGCATTCCCATATGCTTCCTGTTATTGCAATATGTCCTGGAGAGTTTTCTTACGATAATTTGTTGCTGGAAGAGGTTTGTGCACCTCCTGCCTGTGGGGGTGTTAGTCACAAATTAATGCAACTAGCTAAATGATAATAGAATAATGTGTTGAGGACCTTGGCACCTTTATAAGGTGTCTTGTCCATGTTTTATTGTGCACTTGGCTAAGGAATGCTAGACACTAGCTAATTTGGAGTAGACCTTCAGTATGAAGCAGGTAAAATGCAAATTATAGTGTTTATTTACAATATCAAAATTAAACAACTTTTACAAACACTTGTAAAGATAGAGGCAAAAGAATTAAGACAGCACTCACTTCATCTACTTCAAGGTCAAGGCCACAGGAAAGCAGGGGAGAGGAAATTTTATTTTTATTCAGTTTACCTTATATAGATACTTTGCTGTCTTACGGTAGCCAGAATCCTATCTGTCTGCATTCTTTGCTTAATGAGAAGATTCTTCCTAGTGATTCTTCTTTGCTAGCTTTCCTACCTGAATTTTCTTTTGGGCCCTTTGGGGCTATATTTGGGTCCAATCTGTCCACTTCTAAAATATAAAGTTATTTAGGGGTGTGTGGGAGAAGTAAAGTAAGGCCTGCCTTACCTCTTTGCTGATGCATGTCTCATCAGAAGACCTCATGTCATCTCTCTGACTAGTCCATTGGCAACCCCTTGACCTGAGGAAGGATTTCTTTTTCTCTTGGTACATAAGTGCTTAAGTTTTGGAAGTGTTTACGTCCATTGTTCTTTCCGTCAGTTTAAAGGTTGATATAAAACACACTTGATGGAGGAAAAAAAAGAACCTAAGCAAAGTTTATTCATACATACATAAACCACCATTTTCATGGTGTGATGGCAGTCAACTATCTTGTAGGAAAAAAACCCAAAATTATTTTTGCAGATGCTGTGAGAAGTATAGCAGCTTGTTATGCTCGTGCAGCATTAAGTGCATCGTGGTTGGTTTTGTGGGACTTCTCATTATGAATTGCTTTATTACAGAAGACAGATTCTTTTCCAAAACTATTTTTAAACTTTTACGACACTGCCAGCTTAAATTGCAAGTATGCACATGCCTTATCATAATATACCACGATACTTTCAGTTAATATTAAACTTAATTGCTACAATATAAAGCTATTAAATGTTAATTTGCGAGTATCTTAAAACAATCTATTTTCATACTGAAATGTCCTTACTGCCTGGAGTACATAATAGGCAATGTTCGCAAACTAATACTAAATGTTTTAATACTCTAACAGAAATTGTGAGTTTTTTACTTTGAAGTCAAATAACATAAATTTTAATGAAAATTTACTTTTTTTTTACTGCAAAATGTTGTGAAAGAAACTCTGAATAATTATATAAAAATCCATCAGAGTTGGCCTGAATCTGTGTATGAAACTTTACTTTTTCCTGCTATTTTTGATTGCTGGAAAACACTCAGTTTTCAGTGCCTTAGTGAATCATTTAATGTCCTCAGGTATATTGCCACTAAGCATTAAGCAGTGGGGGTGAATAATTGCTATTAGTATTTGATTTTCAGATTAGCTTTTGCAGCAGAGTTAGAATGAGAAGGAGGAGGAGTATGATGTGATCTGTGGAGGTGAGGTGGTTTTTTGTTAGGATGCAGTTAGTTAGATAGCAAGTAAGAACAAGAGAGTAGGGAGAGAACACTTTATTCACTGAGGCAGCGTTTCTAACAAACTTTAATTGTCTCTGACTTCACACTTGTTGTCTTGTTTTACTAATGGTTATTATAATTTTAGGTTTAGAAAGGAATTTTTTAAGATCTTTGCTCACCCAGTGAATTCCATATGTTCATTGTGTGCAGTCACCCCACTGCTTTTAGCTTGAACTACCTGCTCTGATCTACCTTCAGAGCCTTAAGTTGAACAGTACAGCTGAGGACAGTCTTGGACTTGACTGCAGCTGACTGTTTTGGGAGGCTTTTTAAGATCAGAGCCTGGAGTGAATGTGTTAGGAGTGTGCCTTCTTACGTGCTTTCTTTTCTTGTACTCTGTTCAAGAAATAGATAAAGTACTTCTGCTGTGCAGTGCATTTAAACATGTGGCAAAGGTGATGATTCAGTTCTTTTTTAGCGAATAAACCTATTTCCAGTTGCCCAGAAGGACTCTTCTAGCAGGATTGGCTTCTGAATACCTTTCTTATTTGGGCTTGTGTGTGTGTTTGTGACACTTATAGTCCTGTGTCAGTATTTGTTTAGGAGTAATATGTTAATATGTTGCTTCTCTAGGTACATGAAGAGAAAAAAACTGTAAGGCTTAAAATGTTGTTTTGATCTGAAGTTCAAGATTGGGTTCTGTTTATCTAGTTTGATGGTGTTTTGCTTGTTGGATGCTTGGCAGTTATTACCTATATTCTAATGAAAATAAATGCTCCAGTGTATCCATCAGTAGCTTCTACAGCAATCCTTTGTGCAGTCCTTTTTTGCACTGATTTTCGTGTATACAACTCCATCTTTCATTTGAATTTTCTGTCAGAGTGCTGATAATTGTGAAAGACTAGATACCTTTTAAAATATCACAGAACCATTTAAAACGTATTCTTATAGCCAAGTGTCTTCCACAGGTAGCTGTGCTATTTGATAGGTTTGGCAGCATCTCTCTTGCAGCTTTGGTGTATCAGAGTTGACTAAGCATGTAAAAACACAGCCAATCTGCTGATCGAAACTTGGCATGATTCTTGATATATTCTTGTGTAAATAGAAATTATAGCGAAGATGTCCTTCCACGTAGTTCAGAAGATTCATTATCTAGAGATAACGGTTTCAAAGTGTACTCAAATGCCATCAAAGTGAATGCTACCCATGAGCATAAGCTGGTAGCTGTGATAAACATGGAAGATATCTAAACTAGGTACAGAAAATACAATAAAACAGCAAGCAGATGATGGGAAGTGGTAAAAATATTGGATATGCTGGCAGGAGTCCTCTACAAAATGGGTCTGGCTTTTGCAGACCAGAATCTTGTTTTCTACTGCAGAGCATTTGTAGCAGTCATTCCTGCTGGCATCCTGATGTTTTTTACAAGAAAAAGTATGCATATGGTGACAGTTAACTTGGGAATTTCTTGCAGCATTGTTGATAGGTGTGGCTTTTTTGAGTTTGTCATGCCAGCTCTCCAGCGCAGTGGCTAGATTATGAAAATACTTAATTCACTGATCACTTGCCCAGGCAAGGTACCTTTACAGGTACAGCTTGTGTTGCTGTTTTATATGGTGAATCTAGTGTCTCATTAGAAAAATTATCACCTATTTACGTTGCATGTCAGTTCCTTGTGGAAGAAACAAACCCTACAGTGTGTTTACTTGCAATATTATCAGAGACCTCAAAACTGCCAGAAGCATTTTAACAGTAAAACTATAGACATAAAAGTTGTACAAGATCATTACATGGAGAAGTCTCTTTTCATGAATGTATGTTGATTGCTAGTGATAGAATAATCCTTTACCATGTTTTGTTTGATTTAAAATAATAGTTGAAAGTAAAAAATTTAGGTTTTAGGAGTCCTTCATGATACGTTGACCTTTTTCCAAGCTGTTGATCTATCCCTGTAATCATATTTTTCACCCTTAAGGTAAATACGCATGGACTATGCATATTGAGGAGTATCAGCTTATAGTAAATAAATTTTCCTAGGCTGATGGTATTTAAAGAATCCCTGGATCTGTAAATGTTTTATAGATAGATGTTCTGTACTTAAGAGCTGGCTTACTAGATGTTTCCTTGCTACATAAAAGGGAGTCTGATTCCTGTTGGGGCTAAGAAAACTTACAAAGAGGACATTAAAGCTTCCATGAAAACCTTTTAATCATATGTCACCAGTTATACTATCTACAGTGTAACAAAAGTTGAAAGTACAATAACCAATTGCAACTGTCCTGCTTCTTTCTGTAGGATACAATCACATGGACTTGGCAAGGGCCAGGAGCGTAAGTGATTTATACTTTATTGCTTTCTTTCATTAATTTTTATTTACATGACTTATAGGCATATATAGTAAAGTAGTAATTACTGGTTATTGGATTACTCTTTGGGATTGATTTTGGGTTTGATTATCTTTTATGTATCCTTGCCTAATTAAGATAACATTCAGTTAGAAGAAGCCAGGTATAAACAACATACTTTGGTATCTATAATTTTGACTGTTTGCAGAATGGATGTTATGTTTTTATTTCAAATTTCTATTGGTTTTTTAGCCACATACCTGAAGTAAAACAGCTAGCTTCTGTTCTACATATTTCATTGCCTGCAAGTCAATTTGGTGTGTTTCTGTATAAAGTCTGTATGGCTGTTGTTTGAAACTGGTTTAGTCCCATGGAAACCATCAGCTCACTTGAGGATTTTGGAGATACTGGTTTCATTATCTTGCCTCAATGTAACTTTGATTATTTTGTTATTTTGGAGGCTCCTTAGCAAATTACATTTACATGTAATGTAAAATACTAAGTGAAGCAATTCCTGATTGTTTTAAAGAGTGATTTAGCTGTATTTTCATTTTAGGGCTAGAGTAGAAGCTCTAAATTGTTTAGATGAAGATCAAAACAAGAAATTTTTAACCCTAAGTAAAGGGGAGTTGGATTCTATAGCTAATGGCTTGCTATTAGCTTCGTCCTTGGGGACTGTTGTTTTGAATATCCCACCTGAGATCCTATGCTTTAGTAGTAATGAGGAAACCATTGGGGTTAGCAAAGATTCAAGTAATTTAGAATTTTGTCAGTTACTTTTGTACCTTTAAATGGACTGGGAACCAGCTATAGTTAAGGATGTGTCAAGATTTGGAGACTTGAGGAAGTCACTGGTCACTTTTAAAGGTCCAGTTTCCAGTTAAATTATCACATTGGGAGCTGAGGAATCCACAATAGTGTCTAAGTAGGTACTGCAGCAGCATTTACTGCATGCGGATATTTGTTCTTTCTTTGTGAGTTTCTACCTCTTCCTTTGCATTTGCACTGGAGTTGATCTAGCAAATTCACTTGGCCAGAGGGGAGAAAAATGAGTAGCTTACTTCCAGCTTAGTGTCCCACCTGGGAAGTCACGAACACATATAAGGAGGAAGAAGAGGGAAGAAACTTGTAGGTGCGTTACTTCAAAAATCCCTTCAATGTATAGAAACCGCTTTTTTCACAAGTGCTGACCTCTGCTACTGAAGTTAAATTTAATTAAAGTTGAATCAGAGTCTGAGGCAGCATGTGATGTAATGCAAATTCACTGGGTCAGTTTAAATTACAGCTTTACTTAATTAGGATTAATTCTTCTGAGTGACCTAAAATGTATTTCTGATGTCTTAGCAGAAAATAATTTAAAGACTGATGCAGTCTTCACTTTCTCAGCAAATATCTCTCTTCTTTTGTCTTAGTGTTAGCTAAAACTTAATCTGGAAATGTTACTGTATCCAGGAGTATTCGCTTTCTTCCAGTTTTGATGTAGCCTATGAAATGGTTTAAAAACTTGTCACATGGAAAGTATGCACTTTCTTCCACTTAAGAGAAGCTATGTTTTTAGTAGTTTGACACTATTCAGAGAAGATCAATTGGCTCTACTTTGAAAATGAAGGTTTAATCTTTGAGGATTACAGAGATTTGGCAAAGAGAAAAATTTACTTGTAACTTATTGGGAGTTTTAATTCTCTTGGATACAGATGTAGGAATCAGATTCCCACGTTTCCTGTCAGTGACGGACTTCAAACCACAAGTTCCACTATTCCTCTTGCTCTTTTTCTTTGGTTTATTGTGGTGGAAGTTCAGTAGGAAAGAAGATTAAAAAGAAAATATGTTATAGCCCTTGATGAGTGTATAGCTAAAGGAGTGTGGTGGTGCTTCTAGGAACTGCACTTCATCTGCTTAAAATTTTTATCAGCCCTCCCCTCACAATGGCTGACTGCTGTAATCACCTAGATACTATGTAAAATGTGGCTACTCATGCTGCTCCCTAATTTAGATTTACTAAATCCTTTCCTGGATTTGAACCTTACTGCTTTCTAAGGTCAAGTTGATTCCAGTATCTTATGTCTTAGGCTACACATGTACTGCACTTGATTAACAGACTTCTGAAGGATAATGAGCTTTGATTCCAAATCAAGAAAATTATAACATCTTAGTGGTTATAATTAATCTTGCCAACTCTATGCTAAATACACTGTTTTCCTGAAACAGACTCAATGTTTTGTTTTACATACTGTGCCTACATTGTATCTTACTGTGTGCATTAGTACCTATATATCCAATTACTGTTTGTCTTCCTGTTTTGAGATTTCTTTTAAGATGCAACTTCAGTGTAAATTGCTTTTGCTCTACCTTATAAAGTGTTATGTGTAGCAGTACTTTCAAAGACCTTTTCTTTTAAGTTTTTGTCTGAACAAATCAAATCTAGAAGTAGAAAAGTTACTGGAAGACTTTGGGGCATAATGTACTACTGTTTCATTACATGTAAATTTTTCCTGCATCGTTCACTTTTTTTTTTTCCACCTTTTAGGTTAAAAATTCTGTGGCTCACTTTGTGTCAGTTTCACAACTCTGTGGAAATTGAGGTCAGTAAGAATATAAGTGAATTCTGAGCAATATCAGAATACATAATATCGTACTTAATTTTGCATTGAAGGTTTGTTTTCAAACTTTGTATGATAACACAGTTTGTGAAAACAAATTAATAGTTATGTTTTAGTCAAGTGGCTTCTTTATCTGCAAATGTAGACTACAAATAAAATAACAAAATAGTTTTCTTCTTGGCTTAAAACTTTACTTACTTATTTATTTAAATTGCATAGATTTCTGATTTTGTTTAAAGAGTCTTTTGTGAACAATTTTTTTTGTCTTTTACTGACCTGATTGTTATTTCAGTTAGTATCCAACTGTGTGTGTTAGATATCCAAGTGTGTGAATGCTGATATACAAACCTAAGGACTGTCTTCTCGAGAAAAGTCATTCCAAGTAGTTTATCATAGGCCAGAGAGGTTATTTAATCTCTGGCTATTTTTCTCTTGGACTGCACTATTCCGAATGTGAAATCAAGAGGGGAAAAAAGAAAAAGAAAAAAAATATATATTCTTAATTTTGTCTTGAGGAAAACACTGTTATCCTAACACTGAATACTAATGTAGTAAAAATATGAAAACAACAAAAAAACTTTCCTTTTAAATGGCTGCATTTATGCATTCTGGAGTTTAATTGATATTTTAGAGGTGTTACATAAGATGACCTGCAATTCTTTTGCTTCCATTTTTTAATAATGAAGCAGCTGTTCGTCTCTGGAACTGATAACAGGTTAAGCTATTAGGAAGAACTACTACATCTTTACATACAAATATATGCTACTATTATAACATAACATGTACTAATCTCAGTATTTGTCATTCCTGTGCTCTGTGTTTACTTATTTATGCTATAAGTTCTCAAAAATAACAAATGCTTAAAATACCAGCCACTGAACAGTTTTAACTGTTGTAGAAATTTGTGGTTTGTGTTATCACTTAAGTTGCATGTTTTCAACTATTACTTTTTATATATATAGACATACACTATTATAAAAAACTGTTTTCAAAGTAGTGGTTTTGTAGTTCTGGTTTTGGTAGAAGGGCCAGGGAGCAACTGCCTCACACAGGTATAAGACAAACCAAATGATTGGTGGGATTTTTACTCTATTTCAGGAGCATGGTTTTCTGCCCTAGGGAAGCAAAATGGTTTCTTTCACACAGAATTGAACACTGCTGAGCTTTCTAGATTTTTTTCAGGCAGCGGCTGCTAGCAGATGCTGAGTTCCTGTAACTCAGAACAACAGCAAATGACTCTCTGAAATGCTCCATACTAAAGCAGGAGCTGGCAGAGGAGAGAGAGGCAGAACTGTTTGCAAACGTGAGGCAGGGTACATGAGAGCTATTTGTTGAATCTTTTTTTTGTAAGGTAACATGCCAGATTTAGGAACACAGAGGAAAAATAAGTTGTTCTGTATTCAAAGTTATATTTTCTCCTCCCACCTGCAAAGTTTGTTGGCTTTTATTCCTACTTTGTTCCATCCACAAGTATCCTGGCAAATACCAGCCAGCCTTGATACTGGAATTACTGCTGAATGTCCAGTAGCTTGGGGAGATGTACAGCAAAGCAGCACAACTTCAGTATGCTTATGATGAAATGATGTTTAGAAAGGCCTAACAGCTAGCAGTCAGGATCTGAAGTTTGATAGTCTGGCCTTCTCTGCATATAATGTATGTTTTAGCGTACCTTGCTTGTCATCCAGCAAGCATCTACATAGATTTTATGAGTTACTCTAAATATTGTTCTGCCCATCCATCCTGTACTTGGAACTGGCATGCAAGCAGCCTTGTGAAGACAGGATGTCTGAGCATCTGCACATGTAGTTTGCTTTGGCTCTTATCAGTTTGTTTTGCTGGCCCTGTCAGCTTCAGTTTTCATACTGCAGTTTTCACAGTCTGCAGCAGCTGAGAGTTCTTCTCTTAGTTTTGTTAGTGGTGCTGAAATGATCACACTATTTCTGTCCAGTTAAGCACAGATATGTAGAACACTTCTGAAATCACCTCATTCAAACTTGTTCTGTTTGAATGACTTGATAGCAATTTGCAACTCGGAGAAGTAGAATCGGGCTTGGAAGTTGAAGAAACAATCTTTCCACTTTTGTTAGCTTCACAGTCTTTGTCCTTTTGTGTATTGCATCACATCTGACTGGCATACCTGCTTGTAAACCTAGAAGACAGGAGTCAAATGTTTTCAGTTGCAGTGGTGCATGTAGGGAAAACTGTAGCAAAACCAAAGTAAGTTAAAGATTTGTCCATCATTGAATACTTCTAAGAAACAGACAAACATCAAATGGCAGTATTTTGTTGATCATAGAATTATGTGGTTCTGAAAATATAGCTAACTTCATAGTTGATTGAGAAGTACTTTCTTAAGTGAGAAACTGTTTATTCCTCAATTTTTATTTTCCCTTTTTAAAAAGTGTGAAATATCTGGATCATAATTCCCATTTTGTAACTATAGGTAATTATATGAAATATAACTTAAGTTTATCTTGGGTTCTACTTCAGAAGCTTTCCATAGGATTATAAATATTGTTTGCTTAGTGCATAAATTGCCTCATAGTGCTGCACTACTAAAAGAATTGTCTAGTACTGAGCAGGGATGGAGATTGGAGTGATCTCTTCTTGTTCCTTCTATCTGAGAAGTTATTTACTAGACAGACATGTGATGTCTTGAATTTTTTTATAAGTGAGACTGACCATGATCTTAGTGCTTACATCATGTTTTAATGAACACTTAAATGTAGCCAAAAACTGGAGGGTCTCTTAGTATAGGACATCCCATTCTGAAAGTTACTTTTCCTGTTGCAGATGTCCAGCAGTTCTAGTTTAATTTTCCCTTTCTAACCTCAACTGTTCTGTGTTTCTGTTGCCATCTGCATTTATTTGGAATTTTTCTTTCAATCAAATATTAATAACTAGTGTGCAATTTGAACGAGAATTTTTTTTTAAACCTCCCAACAACAGAAGATAAAAACATTTGAGGTATACATTAAGCAGTCATATGATATCAAAATGTGCAGGGAGAACAGTAATACCCAATGTCCCAAAAATTTGGCTTCTTAATATTCAAGCTTTAGAACAATGTTCACTTAGCAGATGCTTTTCTTGGTTATCTGGAAAGAGCTGAACAATACAGGATGTAAGAGAAAAGTTTATGAAAGAAAATGCTAATACTTTTAACGGATTTAAAAATTCTTGGTCACACTTATGAAAGGAAGATAAAACTCCACTTGGGTTCCATGAGTCACTGTTACATGAATTTTTAGAAGTATGATATATTCTTAAGCATTTGAAAGTTCATATTTTAAATTTTAATAGTCTTTTTGTTAATATAATTTTGTAAATAGCAACAAACTCTGTACATTTTTCACTATAGTGCTACAATAGTGATTGTTTAAAATGTTAAATATTCTTGTTGTAATTCAGTTCTCTGTATGTAGTTTCTACCAGTGTATACTCCTTCAGAAGAAGAAAGAAAAAATCCGGTGTTATATGCCAATAACGTCAGACGTGTAATGGCAGAGTAAGTATGTTGTAATGTGGAATAAAAATAGATGTGTGATTTTAATTTTAGGATCAAGAAAATGTTATTAAATCAAGTCAGCTTGCAAAACAGCTTGTAGTCTGCGGTAGTGTATATGAAGCATTCTATATAGCACTTGTCTTCCTCTCTAAGGAGAGGCCAAGGAGTCACAAATACAAAAGGAACTGTAGGAAACAATGAGTTTGGAAGCTTTTTTAACATGTCGTCATATAAAAAGCCAGTTGCCTGGCGCTGTGGGTATTCAGTCTTCTGAGGAGAAAGGCATAGTTGAATTTTACAGAAGTTTGTGTAACCAAAGTTTGCAGCATTTAGGTTGTATTTTTAATTAACCACTCTTGCTAATTAATTATTTATCATTTCAGTAAATCTTCCATTACTTGGTAGATGCTGTTTTCAGTATTTATAAAGAACCTTCAGGTCTTTGATCATTAACACTTGAAGGATTTATGAATCTTTCTACTCCTAATTTTGAAAAAAATTGTGGCATCTTGATTTCCTTCGTGTAACTTTTTTTCCATTTCTAAGTTACCAGTTTCAGCCAAAGTAGTAGATGGAAACTAATAATTCTTCTCTGGTTTATAAGCAGAACCCAGCTCTGAGTGTCCTTAAGGATGTTGGGCCTGCAGTATAACAGTAGATTAATACTCCATCTCTTGTTGGTGTTGTGAGAAATGTCCTTCTGAACAGTAAGATCTATGTGAATCTACCTGTCTTAGAGTTGCAGTGACCTCAAAGACTCTTGTAGTTAATTTAAGACTGTCAGCTGGTACTACGTAAGTGTTGTCCTCAGACTGAAGTTTGAAGGCTGTATTATGAAACCTTCATTCTGACATCTATTCTGATGGGATGACGAGTTGTGTGGTACAAGGAGAAATTCCAAAAGCCTACAGAAATTTACAACAGCGTGCATATTGAAGCATTTCTATCTGTGTGTAGGAGAGATGTGATTTTCCTCATCCTTTTTTTTTCTCTTTTTTTTTCCTCCTCTTCTTACCTCTGGAGAGTTAGGCATGTGCAGTAACAGAAGTAAGGTTCAGGTCTAAAGGAACAATGTCAGAACTGAGGGCTAACAACCATGGTTTGCCTTGACGTGAAGGGTGGCTGCAGATACTGTGTGGATGTGATAGGGAAACAAACGTTTGGGTATCAGAGTTCTGAAGTGAAAAATGCAGATGAGAATAGAACAGAATGCTGATGCCTGGATACCATGGATTACTGTAGATCAGATAAAATAACATCAACACAGTGAAATTTTCTTTCTTCTGATCACTTGCAGGTGTTTACTTCTAGTGGCACTTTCTCCTAGTTTATTCATGTGGGTTTGGTACAGGAGATACCAGTTCAGATGCTGTCAGTCTGTTCTGGAGTTGTAGCAGTTGCAATTCTGGCACCTCAGGTGCTATTAGGTGCTAGCACTGCACCATGTGTTGCTGGTTAGTGGACAGTATTACTACTTCATCTAGATTTCTCATTTTCCAGAAGATTGCATCAGTTACTGTACCATTTTGATGAGATGAGTCACTTCAGGATGCTTTCCCCTTCCTCTCCATTATGTTTTTCTAGAAGAATCTAATTCTGCTGGATATCTTACAATGGTAGAGGTAGCAATCCCATATAATAATGCATTTGTGTGTTTAGAATCAGTGTTGTGCTTGTACTTTGCCCCTGATTTCAAAGGGGGGTTGATTGTCTATCGTTGCCCTCAGCAAGTTAGAATTGCTACTCCTGGAATCTGCTTGCCTTGATGATAATATTTTCTGGTGAACGGCTTCTGTTAAGCATTGAACAAAATTACATGACAGGATGTCTCATTCTTACAATGTTTCTGCTTGCTGAATATGTGGAAAATTTTGGGGTTAGCTTTTTTTTTTAATTCAAATGTAATGTGAGCTGATCTTTTGATTGGTGATGTTTCAGTATTTATGCAGTGATCTGTCACCAAATTCCACAAGAATCCAGGTGATACATTTCCACTTTTTGAAGGACACTATCATGTTAGAAAATTAATTTAAAGCTTACAGACCTTTCAGATATGCCTGTGGCTGTTTACTTCCTTCAGTGCTAACTTGTAGTGATATCTTTCATTGCAGTCCTTATCAGGAGGATGAGCAAGATCCTTGGTGGCTGGTCATTTCAGAGCTTCTATAAAAATCCAAACTTTCATTTTAAAAGGATTTCTTAATCTCGCCTATATGATTACCAGTATTTTAATGTCTGTCACCTTTAACCTTTTTTCTCACTGACAGATATTTATTCAGTAGCATTGGGCTAGAGTCATGTATTGTCTTGTTACAACCACTCAGTTCACTGTTCTGTTTTGGGGATTACCTATGTTATCAGTACTGGAACTGCTCATACAGGATAGCCACTGAATAGTTACTCCTTGCTTGTCTTCCTTTGTATCATTTTTCTATTGTGCACAAAAGGTATGTGCAGATTAATTCAACCTGTAATTTTAAAATATTCCCCCCCTACTTATTGTCCATCAATAGGCTTTGTGGTTTATTTTTTCATATAACTTGTGTTGTTTGAGTGAGTCTGGCTTTGACCTTTCTGGCCTTGTTCTGATGCTACTGTGCTCAGTCAACATCTATCTCATCTACAACATTCTATCAGGAAGTGTTTAGAATCACTTTCAAGTCACTGAACATGTTGAGTGCTTTTAAGTATGGTGGAAGTTTACACAGGTTCTTTCTTTAAATAAAGTCTTCACGTGTATGAGCTGTTATCTTCTTACACTGGTGGTACTCAACATTGATTATTTTGATCTGTTAAGAAACAGTAAGTGCTGAAATTAAATTATCTGTTTTCTGCTTTAGTGTCAAGCTTTCTAGCCCACATTGTTACTTTTTTAAAAAATATCTTCAGAGTATTAACCCATGATTTACTGGACATATAGTGGTGTTGTAAAATTGTCAGTGTGTACACTTGAAGCTTCAATCCCAGCTCTCCTAGAATTTTTAGGAGCAGATCACCTGACCTTACCATCACAAGTATTTATTTATAAAAATTTCTTAGTGATGGAGGAAACATCTCTACCAGTGTTAAAGCATTGAAAAGTACTTAATTGTATTTGTAAGATGTGTCATCATAATTGTTTCTTGATGTAAAGTATTTATTTCATATGACAGCTTCTTTTGACAATTTTACTGTCCTCTGCTGGTAGTAAGTTTTTTCCCTTATGCTTTAAAAAGAATTTTGTGCATTATAACTGCAGCAGTTGTAACTTTCCCTGTCTTTATCTCTCTACATTGTATTTATGCATCATAGTTCTAATTTACTGGTGCCCACTTACAGTTTTTGTTTGGGGATTTTTTTCTTTTAAAAAAAAAATCTCTCTTTATTGTGAGATTGTAGCCTTTTGCCTATTGAATAAGCTCTTGAGCACCTAATTCAATAGTTGGAAAATAATCAAAGCACTGATTAGGCTATAGAAACACTGCTTTAAAGAAAAAGTAGGTAACTGTTCTACTCCAAACTCTTGTACTTAAACAAAATTTGTTAGATTGTTACCTTACGATCTATAAGGGTTCTATTATATTTAATAGCAGTATGACAATAGCTCAGTTTCTAGTTAGTTGTGTGTATTTGGCACTACTCATTTTGTACGCAGATAAGCCCATGGTAATGCAGGCAGCTAATTGTGAAAAACCTGCACTGTAGGCTTTTTGTCAAAGTCTAGAGTAACCTCACACATAATTTCAGATGTAAGCTGTTTAGATAATTATACACAGACCTGTTGGACACTTGTGAACAATATTTGTTTTGCTTTAGTTTAACTACTTTCACAGAAACTATCATCAAATTAGGGGAAAATATGGATTAAATGATACAATTTGGGGAAAAAATGCAAGTTTAAAATATTGCAAATTTTTTAATTGATTTTATGCATATGGAAGATGGTTAGACTGAAACCTGATGGAAACTGCACACCTTTGCCTCTCTGTTTTTCTAAACTGTAAACACCCCAGAACTGAAGCTCTGTCAGCATTCCTGATTCCCTTTTCTTTTCTTTCTAGGATTAGAACTCAGTGTTATAACTACATACATAGTCTGGTTTGTATTTTTCCAGTGACTGTTTTTCTTCTCCACTTACACAAACATTTAAAGACATATTTTTATATTTACAGTAGATGCTGAAATTGATTGAAGTGCTGTGTTAGACATGGAACTTGAAAACGTGTCTTCCTTACGTTTTCTCTATCAAGACTTCTCCAGATCATATTGCCCTTGTCAGAGGATGTCATACTGTTAAAGCAGTAACTCTTATCAGCTTGATGTGAGGATTATGTTTTTGCTTCTGAGAATTGAATCCTTTTTTCCAGCATGCTGGTGAAGGCAAAAGATATTATAGATAATCTTCTGTGTCCATCTCATCTCTTGTCATCTTCTACCATAGTCAAAATCAGATTTTCCTTTCTTGCTGGCTTTGACAGCATCAGAATGTGATCTCCATATGTGGTACAGTACTGCTAGTAGCTGAAGAATAGCCTTAAAGGATGTGTGTTTACAGCAGCTTACTGGTCTATCTCATGGCTGTTTGCTGTGTCCTGTCCCTATGCTGTCTGAAATTTTGTATGTGATTCTGCCGAAGCACTGGTTGGGGGCTAAGCACTCAACTTTGATATTCAAGACTTTTTTTTCTTTTCCTGTCTTTTTATACCATCAGAGGCATAAGGTTCAATATAAGTGGAATTATTGAAGTGCTGGAGTTAACAAGGATCCATTGTCTAGGTTTCAGGCCATACACAAAGGTGGAGAGAGGAACTATATTGTGCAGTCTGTTTATTTCTGTAAATGCTCCAAGTGTAGCAATTAGGCAAACGTTGTTACTGAGCTCTGCTTTCCAAAGCTGAGAACACAGAGGATGTGCTTCTTTTTTCACCTCTTGAAGACTTGTGATGTAGAAGCCTACAAGATCTTACCAAACAATTACACGACACATTTTCTTAACACCAAGGATAAATACAGCTGTTGGTATCTTCTTGTTCTGTCTAAATTAAACCATCAAGAGATACTGTAGTCTTGATGTGAACTCCAGACTCCAATGATTGGACCTTCATTTGCTTGGAGACTGTCACAAGCTAGGAGTAGTCCAAGGAGAGAAAGGGGTCTATATGCTCTGGCCTTCCAAGGCTAAATAAGTAAAAGCTCTTCAGCCTGGTAAAGAAAGAAAAAGAGAGAATAAAAATAGAGGGTTATTTTGAAGATGAGTAAAATGAGTGTTCTAGAAATATATAATAAGGCAAGTTTGTTACTTCCTATAGCAGAAGAGATAGAAAGCACTCAGATCAGCTAAAGGTAAATAGAAGTACTCTTCAAAGCACATAAAAAATTGTGCCATTGACTACCAGATGTGTAAAATATATTCATCAGAGCTGTAAAAAAAAAAAAAAAGTATACCAATGGTTCTAAACTGCAGTGATACAGAATAGTCTTTGGTTCAGGAAGTTCATATACGCATGATTACTAGAGACCTGAATCCACCACGTTAGTCTCTTTCCTAAGCATGCGATAGTGAACAAAAATACTACATTTCCTGCCCTTTTAAGCACCCTGTAAATTTTATATCCAATTTAAAGGGGTTTTATTGAGCAGCGTATGGGATATTTTCTAGATTATTAATAAGCAGAACTGTAAGCTACTGTTTGAAAATGTTTTTGTTGAAGTGTAGTTTCAGATTGTCACAATATTGCCAATACTATTTTCTCTCACTTTATGTAATATGGCAGTTGCTTTCCATTTTGTGTTCAGAATTTTGTGTGTAGTGGATTGGTATGCAGAAAATGAGAAAGTAGATACTTTATTTTTATATTATGAGTAGACAAGTGTTAGACATGGAGCTGCTTGGTGTGAGAAGTCAGGATATAACAAGTACAACTGCTGCATGTGACAGACTTGAGTTTGCAAGGAAGCTTTGGGCTTTTCATTTGGTTTTGGTTTTTTTTAAACTGACTTGCTGACTTTGGAATTTCATGTAGTGTAATATCATGAAAGATAAATAGACAGCATTTCAGAGAAGGAAGGAAGGGAGAAAGTCTCAAGGTATGTCAAGCCAGATGTGCACATCTGGCACTGTAAAGTTGCTGAATGTTAAAAAGGTAGCTCAGGCTAACTGGTTGTAAGAGCAGAGATAGTATGAAGAAAAAAGGAAAAAAATGCTTCCAAATGAAGACATGGGAAAAGCTGTTATATTCCTAGTTTATTAAGTATGTTGGATTCCCTTGGAATTTGCATTTCAAATCTCAGATTGAAATTATCCAATTTTTTCCTAGCAGTTCAATTGAAGTAGAAAAAGATTGTCCTGGGCATGAGTTGAAATAGTTTGCTAACAGGTCCTGTAGAAAATCCTGTCAGTTGCAGGCTTTGCAGTGAACTCTACTATGCCAATCTTTATTCTAAAATTGAAAAATTCACAAGTGTTAGCACCAACAGTGAACTTCGTTCCCCACCTTGAGTTTCCTCAACATTCTGAGCTGAAATTGAAGTTGTTTTGTGTTAAACATCTAGCCAGATACAGTTTGTCATTTACTTCCTGAGTTTAAGAGCCCCTTGAACTCTAATTTATGTGGCTTTGGGTTGGTCCTGTGACTGAACTTTACTGTGAGTAGTTGTTTCTTCCTCTTCTGATCTTTGTAATTCTGAAAGTCTTTAGATTGTTTCAGTTCAATTTGCTTTTCTTCAGAAGTCCAAAGGCTGGAAAATTGGTAAGAGGTGAGCAAGAGCAGATGCATTTATACTTCTCAATCCTATTTTGTGTTTGTGTTAACACTGGGTACACATGGAGATGTTGATTGTAGTGGGAATTTTCCCATACTGATAGCATGGTAAGTCTAGCCAAAATACACACTCTTCTTTAAAGAGTGCATACAGCTATAAAAAGATGCATGTTGTAGTTTCCCCTTATGGATTGGCTGAGTCTGAGATGATCCTTGCTTTTGTTTGGAATTCGTTTATCTTAAGTGTGGTTTTGGTAGTTTTGTTGGGCTTGGGTTCTGTTCATTTATTCCTCTTTGGCTAGGCCTCTTTAATGTGTTTGAGGACCATTAGTAGGAAGATGTTATTTAAATCTGGCATTGGTTCTGGGATGGCAGTCAGTCAGGCTTCTATCTTCCCCCCAGGTTGAGTGACCTGATCTTAGTCATCTCTCTTCCTTTTGATGTGTGTGGAAAGCTCATAGCTTTGAGTTTTAACAAGTTTTTTTTTCTTGCTTTGGCTTGCCACCTTTATGGTTATGTTTTAACTTGTCCAACTTCTTTGTTTTCCTTGAGAGAACATGGTCTTTTTTTAAAAATGGGGGTTTGTTCTAATTGCTACCTTTAATCAGTTGCTGAGTCGTGTGGGATTTTTTTTGTCCTTTCAGAATCTTTTTGGCGTCTTGTTGCTTCTCCCGATTCCTGGGGTTTTTTCAGTTTCTTTTAACTTATTAGCCAGCTTCCCCTTTTCTGTATAGTTGCCCTATGCTTTTGCTGATGGCCTGCAAGTTCCTGTGTTTCCCTTGTGTGCTATACCTACTGTTGCCTTAATCTGAAGAAATTTGGTCTACTGTGCCTCCTTTCATCCACTCATTTTTCTTCTTCCAAGGGAAACTGATTTTGTATTGTATAATTCCAATGATCTATTATGGTATAATGCAACAATGTATTGTATACCATATAATTTTAAATATTGCAATGCCTGATCTCTAAGTCAATTTGAACTTGAATTTAAATCCCCACAGCATAGAGGAGTCCATCTGGATTTTACACAACATTAATTACTGTGTTAACCGTAAGTCCGTGGGGTGAACCTCTTGTCTATTCCACTAAGGTGGTTAACAGATTTGCAAATGCTCCTAGGACACTTCTCGTAGGAGTAGAATAATAATGAAACAGGAACAGATCAAGAAGTAAAAAACTGGAGGAAATGCATTTTAATTGCTTAGGATCATCCCCATGAGGCAATCTAGCCTTCAGCAGTCTGCAAGATTTCAAGATGCCTTTCGTATGTGCCTATATCTTTTTGGTTTAGTTGACTTCTTCCTTTTGTTCCTTCCTGTTTGTTGTTTTTTCTTGCAAAGGGGAGGCTGTTCATCTAAAATCGCTATATCCTGTACGTCCTTGTTTTGTCCTTCTCTGCCTTACAGAGGAGAAACCCTGATCCGTTGCTTTCATGTTATGTGCATATTTTTCTAATGTATTAGTATTCCTGAAGTTTGAAAATTGGTGTGTAAAAGAGAACTGGTTTGTTATTTACATTACCATGTACATTCAGCAGCCTTGTAAGGAGATTCAGAATAAGAGGCTGCTTAAAAGAAATTAAGCGATTATTGCATGAGAGGTAACTACAATTGCAGATCAGACTGTTGTATAAAGCACAGAATTAAATGCAGAATTTTTGTCAAAAAAAAAGTCATAATGACTGTGATGTGCCTGAAGGTTTTGTATCAATCTTGCCATTACTATATGTTAGTTTCCAGGCAAAAAATGGTGGTTAGTAGCGAGGTAGAAAAACCTGTAGATGAAAATAGTGAAGGTGAGTCAAGAAAAAAATTTTATGAAAACATCATCAAGCTGCAATGGGCTGCACAAAGGAGATAATAATTTGTAGTAATACAGGTAAAACCAAATATAATGGAAAACATGTCATGTGAGTAACTCGTAGAGCAGTGTTTACTTTCTAAATTGTGTCTTGTGTTTGTGCACTGAATTCTCCAAGGCCTCTTCAAAATGGAATTGTCTTTCCTTCAACTTCAGCAGAGCAAATGCAGTGGTTTCTTCAAGGAAACCCTTCAATATCGGGGTTTCCTTGAAGTGTCTTTTGGTGCTGCTCTTACTACAGAGCAGTAAGTTAGAAGTAATGCAAAAATGAACATGTCATTGTTTTACATATAAAATCTTGAAGTGGTGTTTCTTATATGTTTCTTAAGTCATAGACTGAAAAAAAATAAGTAAGTAAGTCTTTACTTGGAGTTTAACTCCACTTGCTTTTATACTTTGTTCTAGCCACTCTTTGTGAACAAATGTTGCCTGTCATATAATTTTAATATTACATGAAGGAAATAGTTGTTCTGGTCAGATAATCATTGTTTTATTAATAAGTTGGCATAATAGTAACGTAATTTAACATAATTATTAATGAATATTTTTGTTCTAGATTAATAATTTTTAAACTCTTGTTATTCTAGTCTATAAGAATACGAAGGAATTTGAAAGTCTGTGCATTGCCTATTAGTTTTATTTTGTGTTCTTTTATATTTTCATGTACTTGTAAAGTTCAAATAGATGCTCTGCAATTGAACAGAGTATCATATTTCATTCTTTGTATATGAACGTTCTTTTATGGGTTCTTCCGTATAGCTTTTTTAGAACAGAGAGCATAATTACAGAATTTCTTGCTGTAAAAAAAAAAAGAGGACTCTGCTTACTGTGTTTCTTTGGTTTGTTTAAGGGCATTGGGAGTTTCAGTGACTGACTATACATTTGAAGACTGTCAGCTAGCTTTGGCTGAAGGGCAACTTCGTCTGCCTTCAGATACATGTCTTCTGGAATTTGCAAAGCTTGTGAGAAGCCTTGGGTGAGCATACACAATATTTATATATAAGGTGCATCTTTACTATATGTGAAAGTTTTTATACTTTTCCCATTATAAAACAATACTGCTTTTATGAATGTATGGAATATTTTAATGCTGTAATTAGGGAAACAAATATAAAATTAAACCAATACTACTACTTCCAAACAGCACCCTAGTTCCCAATGAGTAGAGTAGGTTGTAAATTTCACATTTTCCTAGTCTGACAGGTGAGTGAAGCATCTGAAGTGTTCATTCCTGAACAAAACAAGAAGAGATCTCCTGAAGAGGGTCAGGAATACTGTGGATTCCTAATATTTGATACAGTTAAGAGTCAGTTGCCCTTTCCTGTGACATGAAGGGAGAGCAGTGCTGCCCTAACAGTCTTGTGATTGGATTAATGTTACAGTAGTGAGGGCAGAGGGGTCACCCTTTCCCAAGAAGTACACAGAAGTGATTGATCCTTTGAGTAGGTTGCTCTCCTAGACTGAGGAAAGTGAAGCTAGTAGTTCAGTTCATGCAATGCAGCTCCTTTCTAGTGAAGCTTTAGTTTAATATATGCAGTGCAAGTCCTTTCTTTTCTCATACTGTCAGATCTCTCTGGCTTCACCTTTCAGAAAAGCTTCAGCAGACGGTGAAAAGAGCTACATAAACCAAATAGTAGAACTTGCTGCTGTTTTCCAATTTTTTTCCCTGTTTCTCCTCTCATCCTATTGAGGAGCAACAAACTAAATTTGCATTTCCATCCTACAAACTGCTTTAATATAGAAACAACCCTTTCCATTTTTTTGTCCCCTCACCTAAAAGTATAGAGCATAATTTCTTATTTCCATTCTGTACTGTGTTTCCTTTCACTAATTTGCCCTTCATCTTCCAGCTTGTGTACATAGAGGGTATAAAGAGAGAAAGACCTATTGGAGAATAAGGAATGTAGGACAGCATACATTATGCGTTCAGATGACATTCATTCATTGTTAGGACCTCCATCTGGAAAGACTTCCAGTAGAATAGGAGAAACTTATAAGGGGAAACAATGATTCTTGATGTGTTCTAAAGGCTCTGAATTTACAGTAGTAAGGAAAAAAAGCAAACAAAACAAAAACAGCCCCAAAAAACACCCACATCTCTTATTATGCAGTTGATAATCCCAGGATTCACTTTAATCCTCTTGTTAAATTGTCTGGCTTCTGTCTGCTCAATTTAAAGCTGTTGCTTCAAATTATGCTTTTCTGGGTTTTTGTTTTGATCTCTAAAACAGTTATGTGCATTTGTGAGTGAGAGTCCCCTCAACTCAGAAGTTGTTAGTAATGTCTGAGCAATTGCACATTGAAATATTATCTAGTCTTGATTTAAGTATGTGCCAGTAAGAAAACTATTTTGACGGTATTTTTCTGGCACAATTGGATGAAGTTCATAATATGACTTCATGTCTAATGCATCTTTGGCAATGCAGTCATTTTGCTGTTTATTCAGAGGTTTTTAGGCCTAGGAAGGCATTAAAGATTTGTTTACATATCTACAGGATTCATTAACATTGCCTGTAGAATTGCTTAGCCTGTGCTCAGCTGGATGTCATCCAGTCCAGAAGCCAGACAGTCACGGCAGCAAGTTCTCATGCTTCGTCTAATGAAGAGCTTGAGCTCTGTTAACACAGCTGTACAGCTGCCAGATCACAGCTGGCTGAAACTCAGCTTCCTTGTACTGAACTTAGTGGTAAAACATTGTGTCAATGAGATCAGTTGACTATAGCTTTATCTTCTCAAATTCTGCATTAGACCACAAGCAATTATGCTTCTGTTGAGCCTGATAATCTGTCTGACCAATGAGTTGATCACTAAGCTGTGTAGTCTTATTCTATCTTTCATAAATTGTAAATCCTTTGCTTAATTTGATGTATAGCATAATTAATTACCCCACTGTTTAAAATGATTCTCTGTTTGAGTGGATCTGTTACCAGCTTATTTGGATTTTCTTCCTTATTAAAGACCTCTTTGGTTATGTCCTCCTTTGGAAAGTGTTAGTACAGTATAATTAAGTCTCATCTTTTTGTCAGATACTTTTAATGAGCTGCTTAAGGGTAGTTGCCTGCAAGAAAATCCTTGAGTTCAAATTAGAATTGATCTGTTCCTATTGTCTTAAAATTCTGTTCATTCTATTTCCTGCATTCACTTTGCCCATAAACTAGAGGGACTTTCTAGCCTTAATTGTTCCTCTTACTTAATAGAACCATGGCTTTTAGGCTGTCAGTTGGTCCTTAGAGAATTCCCAGTTTTCAGTCAATTTTCTAGATTTTTTTTTTAATTGACTGTGTTCTGCTTGCTGTTAGATGAGGTGCTTAAAGTCGTGTCTTGATGTAACATGAAATTTTGTTCAAGTAATTCTAGTGGTACAGGCCTTTTGCATCTTTTTTGGCGGGGAAGAAGTATAGCTTCATCAAGCTTCAAGCGAGATTAAGGATCACCTTATTCCATGTTTGATGGTTCATGGGAGTTTCGTGCTTTCTTCTCTTTTCTCTTGCTATCTGTCTATCCTTGGACTTATTAACTGTCAGTACTCTGCTACTGCATTGTTTACTTGATTGCTTCCTGGTTGGATTTTTCCCCAAATCTTTTGCTTTTAAAACTCCTGGTTTAATTTGGAATATGTAGCAAGGGTGGATACACCTCACATCCTTCTGGTTTAGCCACTCTTTTCTACTTCTGGATTTTTCTTATCCATTTGTCTTTGGCAAATGCTTTTCACAAATTCAAGATATTTTTCATTGATTTTTTTTTTCCCCCTAAATTTTTTTGGAGGCTAGTACTTGATCAAGGTGGCACTTTTTCTCTTCCAGTATGGTAGTGGGCTTCCAGTTTGTGTATCCAAAAGCAGTAAGTAAAGAACATTATATGGTGTCATGATAAATGTGCATTTTATTGTTGATGTGTGGCATCAGAACCTTCAGTCTGACAAGTTCTTGATCTGGAGTATGCATTTAATACATAGGCTCCGAGGTTCTTCATAGCTTTCACTCAAGACGTGATGTCTATGCTGATGATGTCCTTCTATTAGAAGGTATGGTTTGCACTAGATCATCTTCTTCAGGTCAGATTTCAGAAAAATCCCCTATTTTTGCCTTCTAGATTTCTTTGCTTTTTCCATAGAATTACTGCTGGTAATTCTTAGCTTCAGCAATGGGCAACAATTCACTTCAGAATTCTTTTTGGATCCTTAGCTATCTCCTTTGCATTCCTGATCCTGAGCATTGCTGGTGTTTTGTATCCGTGTGATGTCTTGTGCCCATGTGATGACATCAGCAAGCCTGTGAGGTTTGCCTCCTTACATACTCCCTGCTGTGATGAAATTCAATGTATTTAACCTACTTGAGTTGAATTGTTTTTATTATGTCTTAAAAACCATAGTACTTTTGGTAAGAATGACCTGCATTAAGCAGTTACATTATGACCATTTCTCTTCAATATTATCTCATCCGTTTGGCTTTGCGGATCCTACTAGGGAATGCCCTGATAGGCTTGAAAGATCTGCAGAGGAGGAGATAATTACCTCATAGTCCTGGTACCTGTCTCTTCCTGCTTAACAGCCTTTACCATCAAGCCTACAATGCAAACTTCTGCTGTGTGCCTGAAATAGTGGTCCATGCTGTAGGTAGAGCTTTGCATCCACAAAACTATAACCCCTTACTTTTTTCATTGATTTTTTTTTTGAGTGTTCAGGGATCATCTCTAACAAAAAAACACCCTCTGGAAGATGTTGTCCATCTGCAATCATGGTAATAATGATACTGTCCATTACAGGAGGTGATCATGGTTCAGGCTTTACATAGAGGTATTTAAAAGACTAGTAGATGAGGTGCTCAGGCACATGGTTTAGTGGCAGATAGGAATGGTTGATGTGATCTCAGAGGTGTCTTCCAACCTCGTGATTCTATGATAGCAAATACGAGCCATGATAGCCCCTGCCTCATGAATCAAGGCAGGATGTGCCAGATTATTCGGGTCAGTTTTGCAGCTGTTGAGAATCTTTCTCCGTTATGACAAGAAGTTGCACAGAAGTACATCAGCAGATGTAAAACTGAATGTATTGTGCTTTTATGACTTGGGGCATGTTTTGCAGGGCTTGCAGTTGACAGTAGCTGTAGCTACAAGGTCCAGCTGTTCTTATGCAGCTTCCTGCTTTGTGAGATACCAGAAGGCTTTGGTAATTCCCATCATACAAGAAGGGAGTTTGTTTTCAAGTAGTCCAGTGCAGCTAAAACTATCTTGAAGTAGGTAAAACATCTATCTCGCTTGCTAAAAATAGGGTTAATCATTCTGAAAACATCCTACCTTCAGGGGTCTAGTTTTTCTTGTGAAGTTTGCTATGCAGAACTGATAGTCCTGAATAATGCCTTTTCCATCTTCAGGAACTCAGGAATGACTTTTTATTCTCTTTAATGCCCATTGGTCTAAAAACATGAAGCGAAACACCCCAACAGCAAATAATGTTATGTCATAAAGCCTAGATCCTGCATGGAAACTATCAGGCAAACAAGTATGGTTTCACAAGCAAAGGCATCCACTGCTGACTTTCCAGCTTTTTGTAACCCCCATTGGGATGAAAGTAACAGTTCTATAGGAATTGAGACACTGAAACCATTTCATGTTGGTTCAGAAGTTATTGAGGGATCTGGAATGCTTGGCTTTGAAAGACTTCAGCATAGTAGCTCATGATCACCTGCACATCAATCACTTTCTGATTCTGAAAGAGCTAGAGGTAAGTACGATGCAGTCATATTCAAGCTGAAGCACTAAGTTTGCCTAACTGATCTGCATACTCTTTTGGAGGTTGGCTCACAATCTCTTTCGATGTTTACAACACGCAAATCACAAGAAGTCTTTAGGATTTGTGGTAAGCCATAGTAGCTTTTTGGACTTAATTGATGAAGAAAAGATCTCTCAAGTCACAACTACTACTCACCAAACAAGTACTCACTAATAGGTGAATTTTGGGTCAATTCATTGCAAATCGAATGTGTCTGATTTCAAGACAGATGTTAGACTGCCTATTCTGTGTCAATGGTGGCTTATCTTAATGGAGGATTCGTATGCCAGCTGTCCTCGTCCTGGAGTTAAAATCCAGTTCGGCTATTGCAGTGGGGATGTATTATCTGTGGACACTTCTTATGTGTAATCCTGCATGTGAAAAGCAGAGTTCTGTGTGCATCTTAAATTCTCCATGGATTCCTTTGTCATTGTTCCTGCTACTTTTCTACTTGACTGTGGAAAATTAATGTTTGTGGAGGAGTGTTTTACAGTTCTTTTTGTACTATCTAGGACCAAAAGTTAAGATAGGTTCTTTAACACTGGGACGAAGAACATAGGAATGTTCTATGGGAGCCATGGATCTATAGAAGAATGGCCCATGACATACAGGACTTAGAGTTGTTTAGTACATTTTTGGTAACATTTAGGTAACGACAGACAGCGTAGCAGCTGTGGTTTCACTTAAAAGCAGTTATTTTTAGCAAGGGTCATTTCAGCAAGCAATCAGGGTCTGGAGCTGACATATCAGAAAATCTTCCTATCAGAAATGCTCCTATCTTTTTTTTTTTTTGTAGAAGCTCCTAATAACGCTAGTATTAAGTATTTTATTCATTCTTGTCACTGAGAGGAAGCTGCAGAGGAGTCCCAGCCACAGTCTGGGAATGGTTCTGGTGTGAGCTTGAGTTATGTAAAAAACCTGCTTTTCCTCATCTGCTGCAGCAAACAGCGAAACTGACAACCGCAGAAAAATATTGTAGAAAACTTTATTGGCTTTGTTGTCTTCAAACTGGGAAACTTGGATGCCCGCACTACCCTAAATCAGTTCAGAGTAAACCTGCTGATCAAGATTTGGTTGATGTTGTATCAGGGAGGGAATTCTCTACGTGTCTACAGCACCATTTCTTATATTCATACTTAGACTTATTTTCACAAAGCAAACAGGAAGCTCGACTTGGGGGAAAAAAAAAAAACAAACTAACCAACCAAAAAACCCCCAGCTATGTAGCAGGTATCTGCATAAATATAAAGCTGTTAATTCATCAGTCAAAATCTGGTTTTGCATTTGGAGGGACTGAGGGAATTTCAGTAGCTGTATTAACTGCTATAACTTTTTTTTGGGTCACCCCATAATGATGTCCAGCTCTGGACTGAATGTGAAAAATTAGGTCTGACAAACAGGATTAATGGTATAATCGCTATTATGTAATCCCTGATTTCTTTTAGGCAAGATGCATCAGGTCTTTCCTGTTCAGTGACATTAGTAAATTTGGAATCGTAATTGGTTTATGTTACTGTCCTACAATACAGCCATATTCAGGTGACCTAAATCCCACCTAGTTCTCCATGCCTTGTGTTTCTTATTAGCTAGTTCTAGACGGTTATTTGTTCATTTTGAACTGCTCGTATGTGTGGCTTGTAATCAAGGTAGAATGAAAAGCACAAGCTTATGACTAGGGTTCCTAAGATCTTCCAATAATTTCTAACAGTTCAGAAACTAATGGGAGCCTTAAAATGACAGAAACACTATTTTATTGTAAAGTTGCTTAGTAATTCTGATTTCAGATTTTGTGATGTTTTAGACCATTATCATCCATGTCTTTATCTTGTATAATGAAATTTGTATTGTAAAACTGGGTTTATTTTGAAAAATGTGCAAAACCAATATGCTTTCTAGGCTGAAGCCAGAAACACTTGAAGATGATCTTGATAAATATGCTGCAAGTGCCATGAAAATGAAAAAAGAAAAGGTTGATCTTAAAGAGTTTTCAGCATATTTGGAATTCCCAGCTTCCCACACATTAGAAAGTATGTTTGCCCTTTTTGATGAGGTAAGAAACAACATTTTCTTTAAAAAGTTTTACTGCTTTTGGTTAACAATTCCTTAGCCTAATTCCATTCCAGCTGAATTCACTGAGGTCTGATTTGGGCCAGTGCTATACTCTTTGGAACGTTTCACCACAGTATTTGCCTACTGCATTCTCCCTTCAGTAAGGTAAAAGCCCCTGTCATCAACATTCATTCAGGTAAAAGCTAAAACGAGTATCAGTTGGACAAAACTGGTTTTCTTTCTAGATGCAAAATAGAAGAGGAAGAAAGATGAGTTCAGGCTAAAACTCTGCTGCTGCTTGTTGCAGCTGAATGCAGTGCCTGACTGATATTTCAGTTACCTTGTAAATAAGTGACTCGTTCTTTTGGATGCCTGAAATGTGAAGGACCTAGGGACTTGGCAAATGAGCCAGTTTTCATTTCTCTGGTAATCGGTCAGGAAGGGGAAATGACTGCTGTCTTTGTCTGGAGAAGGAGCTGTTGGAACCAGAAGATGGATGTGCCCGGAGTGTTCTCTCCAAAGAGTAGATGTCATGTATTCAGGGCTTCAGTTAGACTACTTTTCCCTCTACTTCACTAATTTTAATTTCAGCATGGTAATTCAGATGGTTTAACATAAAAATCTTAAATGTGCAAGTCAAGGTTGACAGTGACAGGGCACAGTCTTCCAAGAATCTTCAAACTATGACTTCTGACTGTGACTCTGAAATGGCCTTGCAGAGCTTTGTCCTGCCCTGAAGTAATTATATAGTGATGCTTTTTTTTTGCAGTGGCATGTGTAATGATCTTTCTGAATTTCTACATCTTTAGCAACCATTAGTTATTTATGATAGTTCATGGACAAACTGCAGTATTTTGAGGTGAGGTTTTTCTTCACAGAATGAAGAGGGCGTTATTGACATTCGGGAATTTGTCATTGCTCTGTCAGTTGTCTGTAAGCCATCCAAAACTTTGGAAACAATTCAGTTGGCATTTCAGGTAAGCAGCATTTTCTTCCTCCATGTAGTTAATTTTTCTTAGAAATGATTAATACTGCTTTTAGACTTAAGGGCATGTGAGACAAGTTTCTGTTTTAATATTTAATTATACTTTTAAATAACATTTATAGAAAGTTAAAATAAGAGGTTGTGTAAAGTGAATGCACCACAAGTTTGTTGTGTAAAATCATGGAAGTTTGCAGTTTGAAATTGTTGTCTGTGGAACTCTGGGTAGAACCTTTTTCAGAGACTCAAACCTGAAGTCCTTTTTATCAGTTCCTCTAAACTGAAGGCTATAATGAGTTCTGCTTACTACTTTTGTGTTTCAATCAAACTTTATTTTTAAAGCTAATAAAATTTAAAAACTTTTCCTACACATTAATTGAGATTAACTTTTTTTTACCCTCTTTTATCTTTTTAATAAGATTTTCTTCTCTCTTAGTCTCACCGTGCTTCTGTGTTGGTCCTACAGTCTCTTCCCAGACTTTGTGCTTCCTAGCAGTGCTCCTGATATTGTTCTAGTCTCAGCAATTTATCCATCTCTGCTGCTGTGACAGTGTAGACTGTTTGGGAAAGTGACAGCAGCAATGCTTCCTGTTTGCCATTTTAGGGGGTTTGTCTGACACCTTGATCTATTACTTCTTATTGGTTTCTTCAGTATTGTTATTTCAATGTGCAAACTCTGCTGCATCCTGCATCATCTTTTCTCTCAGCCTCAAATCACATGGTCTTAGTGTTACTGAAACTGTAAAGTGCTACCTCTTGATGCTGACCAACTCGTGAACTCATGGATTTGAGAACATTCAGTTGCGCAGTACTACATGGCAGCCTTGTTTTCTGAGTAGTTGTTTTCAGATTCTCCAGTAAACTTGTATTATTCCCATCACTATGTTTTGCCAAAGAAAGAAGGCTCTTATGAATATTTACTATTCTTATCTGTCATTCTTACCCTTTTGCCAGTATTGAACTAATTTGACAATTGAAGGAACAAAAGTATTTCGTTTCTACAAATATTGGTGGAAATCTGCCTCTAATACCTGCTGTTACTTACTGCTACCTCTGAGGGAAAAATAGAAAGCTTTCTGCCTTTATATAGATCAGATGAAATAAATAATGACATAGGGAAATGGTCAGGTGCTGTTTGGTCAGCTCTTTGTCTTCACACTAAAATGAACAAGGAGAAATTAAACTTGAAGGTGGCTTTTGGGCAGTATTTCAGTGAAATTTAGCTATGATGATGCATAACGTGCAGTAAACGTAATATTTTAGAGGAAGAAAAATTATTTTTCGAAGCACCTAACTTAAACCTAATAGAACTGTTTCTTAGAAAGTTTCTGTTCTACACTATGTGCTCTATTCTTCAACTCATAATACATAATTTTGAGTTCTCTGGTTAACTGCAAATTGTGAAGTTAACTGTAGAGCTGCAAAGTTGTTCTGTGCCTGTGTTAAGAAGGGAAAGCACTCTGCAAGGCTAGGCAGATGTGGCTCATTTTATACTGCTAGTGACAACTAGCAGGTTTAAAAAAAGTCTCAAGCTGAGGAAGTTTTTCTTAAAGTATCCCCCCCAAAAAAAGGGAAAGAGAACCTCTCCCCCTCCTGTCCTTTCTTCCTCCCTGCCCTTGCTTGGTGTACAGTAGGATATTCACACTTTACAAAGCTGAACAAGTTTTCAAAGTATAATTGTTCTGTATATAGCTGAAGACCTTGAAAAATGAGACTTGCTGAGCCACCAAAGTTCTAAAGCGGTGGACGATTTAAAGAGAAGGCAGGGGGATTATGCTAATCAAGTCTAAGAGCAGCACTCCACTCCAAGTGCCATACATCCTCCGTTCCAGATTGCCAAGGAAACAAAAAGGTGTTGTGAATCTTGCCAATATGATGCTTGTGAGCCTTCTGACTACTTGATCTGTGGAAAATATAGCAGGTTTTATTAAACAAGTGTCTTGTCCTTGCCCCTAGTCTTTGTGAAATAGCGTGTGAGTTAGGTGGTAGAGAGGAAAAGGCAAGATTCCTGATTTGAACATGAATGTTGTCCTCTATGGAACTCCATATCTTTTTTTTTTTTCATTCCATTAAGGTTTGCTTTCTTGTGGCAGCAAGTTCTGTTGNTTATTAAGTTTTCAAGTCCTTTTTGTTTGGGGAAAACGCTGTACATATACAAAGATAGAATGAGACTATAAACAATTTTTAGTTACTGGTCTCCTGTAAAGAGTGAAGCTAACTCTATAGGGAAACTCTTCGCTTCATGNAGACCTTGAAAAATGAGACTTGCTGAGCCACCAAAGTTCTAAAGCGGTGGACGATTTAAAGAGAAGGCAGGGGGATTATGCTAATCAAGTCTAAGAGCAGCACTCCACTCCAAGTGCCATACATCCTCCCTTCCAGATTGCCAAGGAAACAAAAAGGTGTTGTGAATCTTGCCAATATGATGCTTGTGAGCCTTCTGACTACTTGATCTGTGGAAAATATAGCAGGTTTTATTAAACAAGTGTCTTGTCCTTGCCCCTAGTCTTTGTGAAATAGCGTGTGAGTTAGGTGGTAGAGAGAAAAAGGCAGGATTCCTGATTTGAGCATGAATGTTGTCCTCTATGGAACTCCATATTTTTTTTTTTCATTCCATTAAGGTGTGCTGTCTTGTGGCAGCAACTTCTGTTGTGTGAAAAATACGTCCTTGTGCTGTTTTGTGTAATCTCCTCAGTTCCCACCTTTTTCAATCACGTAGAAAAACTGAAAGGAATTTTCCCAAATAGCCTTTTTTACATGGTTCAATATTTGCAGTACTGTCATGCTTGAAAACAAGACAAGGATGTTTCAAGAACTCTTGTGTCAATTTACATTGCACAAGCAAATGAGTTATTTTAGAAAGTTAAATGAAGTTGTTTGTCACAGACTTTTATTAAGTTTTCAAGTCCTTTTTGTTTGGGGAAAACGCTGTACATATACAAAGATAGAATGAGACTATAAACAATTTTTAGTTACTGGTCTCCTGTAAAGAGTGAAGCTAACTCTATAGGGAAACTCTTCGCTTCATGACTTAAAAATATATGCCAACTATTATCTTCTAGATTAATTATTTGTAGAAAATTCTAGACCCATTGCTCTATGGGGTATGATTCCCCTGACTAATACGGTGCCATTTAGGTGTAAGCATTTTATGCAAATTGACTGTCAAATCAGGTGGACGTTGGTCAAAGGAATATTGAATTTTACATCTGACCAAGTGGAAACAGTGTCTGCTTTAGGCTAGATAAACCTCCTGATTCCACTGACGCTCTTGAGTGTGGACATGTATCTCAATGGACCAAAAATTATTTTGATCTACGTATCTGCAAAACATGTTCAACAGTCTTGTAGTTGAATACCACTGAAATTCCAGTGGTTAGGCATGTAAACATAGTTTTTTTTCTGAATATAGCAAGCTTTATTTTATAAGTATACAGAGGTGAACTAATAATCAATTCTGTCTTTTACCTAGACTAATCAGAAATCCTTAGCAGGTCTCATCAATCTGAGAGCACCTAGAATTTCCTAATACCAAATTTAAATTTTGAATAACATTAGTGTTGTGCTGTTTATGGGAGTTAAACTACTGCAAAACTGAATGTTATCTTGCTGTCTTAATTCATAGCTGTACCAGTCAGAAAATGGAACTATAACAGAAGAGGATTTAGCTCATATTCTGAAGACTGCCATGGGCGTGTCACAGATTAATGTTACACATCTTTTTAGAGCTGTAGATGAGGAAGAGAAAGGAGAGATTACATATGGTAAGTCTTTTAAGTGGATCTGAACTGTCACAAAATGTCAAAGCTGTCTATTTATGTTGATATTCAAACCAGTTATTTTTATTAAATTTTATCTTTTATAATTGATTTGTTGATTCTAGTGGTGATAAAAGCATTACGTACAAAGTAAATTTACATTTAAAAAAATTGAGTTTCACCTTTAAAATCAGATTGTATGTTTTCAGTTTTCCCTTCCATGTTGAGTCAGGCAATACCTAGATTAGCTCTTTCAGCGTATTCTGTTCTGTGACTTACATGTGTGTGAATACATGTTTTTTAAGAAAGTTATCTTAGCTCTCTTCTGTTGTTTTGTCTCTTTATATCTGTTCCCCACTGGTTTTGCCCTCCCAGAATACAGGGGACTATAAGATTTTTTCTACTCCCATATTTATTTCTCAGCCTGTTTGAAAATAAATTGGGGGGAGCGTGAAGTGAGGAAGTATTTACCAGCCTGCTCAATATGTAGTCTAATGCAGGTGATATGGAGGTAAGAAAGTTACATTTCAAAAATTCTGAAATCTGGGTGAACAGATTATGCTGGGAGTCAAAGTACTTGTGTGTTGCTTCAGACTCTTCTGCCCTTATGCGATAGGGTTCTAAATTTATGATTTAAGTATGATTATGATTTAAATATAAACAGAGTTGTTGATAGCCAGAGTTTCACATCTCTAGTAGAAATGGTTATGACATGTCCTATTGTAGTGTTTTTCCTACAGAATAATCAGTATTTGACCTGTAAAAATCTTAAAATTTAAGACTTCAATCATAATTCCTACAGTAGTAATTTCTGTTTCAATCATACAGTATGTATGTAAAGCTTCCACTACATAACTATTTTAATTATTGGAATGAGTATCATTGCCACTGCCCTCCCATCTTTTCCTGATTGCTTTATCTTTCCTCCTTGATTCCTGCTCCACTACCCTTTTCCTTTCTGTACCTCTCTGTCACATTTTCAGTATGTCCATGTCCATTCTACACTGTTGCCTCTTTCCCATCTGTCTGTTGTTTCTTGTTTTCTCTCAACTCATTTGCGTGGTGACTCAACTGTTTTTTGTTGGGTTTTTTTTCCCCCCCCCTCTCCACCTCCATCACCAGCTTCAAAAATAGCAGCACAGAATCTAAGCTGCTGAGCTCAGGAGAACTCAATTTTATTGCACTTTATTGTTTGAGAATAGCTAAGTTTGAAATAGTGTACAAGTGAACTCAGACCAGTTTGTGTGAGTTACCAAAAATACATATTTTAATATGCATCTTTAATAGCATTTAAATCTGCAATACCACACAGAACTGAAATGCTAGCTCTCGTTTTCACAATTCTATTTCCTACAGCCAAGAGTAGTCTTTTGTGAGGGTACTCAAAGTAGAATGGAATTTATGTCACTTCTTTGAAACTTGCTTGGATCTTTTTCTGAGAAGTGTTCATTTTATAATATGAATGTTGCGCTGAGATTTTAACATAGCTGAAGGCTTAATAGTAAGGATACGTGTCTGATTTATTGTGGCAGAGAATTAGAAGATGGAAAGAAACTTACGGTATTGCATTTGTCTTGAATGTTCTTGCAGTAAATATTCAGTCTCTTGCCTTTCCCAAGAATATGTGCATTCAATTTGTTGCACTTAAATGCTGAGAATAGAGAGGTGGAAAAGTTGCAGACTACATATTTTCTGAAGGCATTATCCAGACAAGTTCTGAGAAATCAAAGTTTTGTATCCAGTGCAAGAGTACTGACTTTACTTTGGATACACACAGCAGATGAATCTCCTCGTTAGCTCCTTTCTAAGGTGTTAAAATGTGAAGCTGGAATATTAAGTCTTCGTTGTTACTCATAAGTCTTAAAACTTGTAAGACCTGTAAAATAAAATATCCAAAGTATCAAACCTTAACTGTTGTATGTACAGCAGAATTCTTTAAGCCAGATGTCTTATCCCAGAGGAAAAGCTCGAGTTGCAGGTAACCAGAATAACCAATAGCAAAACTGAGATTGTATAACTAGATTGCTTTCTTGGATGGGAATTGTTAGAAGCCTGAATTTTTTGTTGCATGTTTGAAAAGGCACTAGTTGCCATAGATTTATGTATTGCTTCAGTTCTTTTAAGCAGTGGGATGCTTTTGATTCTGATGTAGATGCATCTTGATTCCAAAGCTCAACCCTTCACTACAGTCTGTCAGAATCTGTCAGCAATATTATCCTGTTCAATTCAGTCCTCCCTGGAATCTGAGGGGATTTTTTTATTTGAAACTTGCTTGGATCAAGCATTAAGGCATGGATCCTGACAGAGTTGTTTAGATGCTGATCTGGATGTAGATTATTATACTTGCATGAACAGCTGCCTCAAAGGAATTTTCTGAATTTATTTTCTGAAAAGATAACGTAGATTTTGAAGAATTACTCAAAATGGCATGTACAGTAAATATTTTAATCCTTGCCATTAAAAAAGGATTATAATTAATGTGATTGTAAGAGCATCTTTTGCTGCTGTTGGTTGAAACTTAAACTTGTCTTACCTGGGCTTTTTGAATGGTCTTTCCTGAAAAGGTCTATTTTTTTCCATAGTTGCACACGTTCATATGTGTTGTTACAAAAAGGAGCCTTTGGGATGTTCTTAAAGCATCCATGTGAAAAATGGAAATGTTTTCATGTTCTTGTTGCAGGCCAGACACGGTTAAGGCTGATAGCCAATTGCTCTGTCCTTGTTAGCAGCAGAAAAATAATGTACACTGTTGTGTTTGCTGATTATGCTTAACTGTTTTGATTGTGATGGATCAGTTTGCTCTCAAGTGTTTCTAATGTATTATTTGTAGCTACTTACTACTGCTGTTAAATATTTTAAATATAAACAGATGTTCTTCATTTCCTTCTTAAAAAGGTCAGATGCATCACACACATTGCTATGGGAGTATTTATAAAAAGTTGAACTTGAATTAAATAACCTACAACTTCACTTGCTCTGTGTGCCAAATGACATACTCTTGCCCTTTGCAATACTGAGAAAAACAGGACACCTGGGCTTCCCTGCTCTGAAAGGCTCCGCTGTAGCTGTCATCAACACTGCACTCCAGGGAGCTCACAGCATCATCTGATCGTGAGCTCTTCTGGGATAACACAGTGAATTTGAGTGGGCTGCGAGAGATACATTGTAGGTGCCTGAGTTAGTGATAATGTTTGCATCCAGCTTCTTCCAGTGTCAGCTTACGTTATGAGGATAGCTTCTTATGTCTTGAATTCTGTACAGTATCTTGTGTTCAAATCATGTTTGAAAATATGTCACATGGGCAAATTGTGACAAGATTTCAATGCCTCTTTTTTAACATCAAATGTAACTTCTTAAAGGTAAGGATTTCCTGCTCCCTCAAGAATTAGTCTTGCTCTTTTTATTGTCTTATTAGTATCCAGCATTAAATAAGTTTTTTTACATAATGTATTACAAATTATCATTTCATTGTGTTTTCTCTAAAATATTAGTAATTTTTAAAAGCTGAAATCTTGAACGTAGAAGGCAGCAATGACAGCTGCTGTTAGGTTGATGAGAATTGAGTGCAAGGCATTAAAGGGCATGTTTGCAGAAGTCTCCCCAGATTTTTAAGAAATTATTACTCTTTGTTCGTTGTTCTGAGCTGGAGGGCTTCTGCCCTTCTCCCTGTGAACAGTGAGATGCTGTGTCAGGGCATGTGGTGGTGCTCGTGCATTTTAATGCAAGTGTAAACCTGTTTACCCTTTCACTACACAAGCTAAGCTCTAGTCCAAAGTGTTTTAACAGGGCATAGATAACTTTGCAGTATTTCAGCTCTGTGGATGTTGTAAACTGCTGAGAAGCTAAAACAAGCTATGAGGATAGCATGATGTTACTTGCTGCTATTTTTCTCCAAAGTGATCATATGTTTATATACGTGTAAGTATTCAAATTTAGCATCCTCCTGTTTTCAAAGAGCTGATTCTGTGTAACAACGTGTTTTTTTGGTTTTTTATAGATGACTTCTACAGATTTGCTGAATTGCACCCACACTTTGCAGAAGACTATCTCTATGCAGATCAAATGGGAGCTGAGAGTGGCTTGGAGACTTCTCTTTCTGCTCCTAATGGTATCTGTACTGACTTCAGCCCCGAAAATGCTGAAGATAAAAAGCTCCCGCAGAAGAAACTGAATTAACACTACAACTGTTACCTTCCTCTCCTGGTGAGAGGATTGTCTTTGCTTGGGATTTTCATCAATAACTACAACTACGCAGCAAATACCAGTTTTGTGTGTGAAAGTTCTTCTACCTTAATACCATTCTTTCAATCATATGTGCTGTATTTCACAACATGTTCCAGGTTATTTTGGGGAAGGTGGTTTGATATTTTTCAAAACGGTCTTTGAAAGGCAAAAATGTGAATGTGCTTCAATATTAATATTCATATTTAAAAGAAAGCAGCACACTTATTTATATTTCATTGGCATTTTCATGTACAAAGTGTCGCACAAACTGTGCATGTATAAGCTGTAGCTACTATGGTGTTAAGTGCACTTTGGTGATTAGTGTTTTCCCTAGTTATGGGGACGTTTATTTGGGGCCAAACTTTGCTGTCCATATTTGCTTAGTCAGTCTTGTTGATTTCAGTGGGATTGTTCCCTTGGGCAAGGCAAGCACTTTTTGGCCCTTTGTTTTGGTTTCAGTGAACAGTTTGGAAACAACAATGCAAAAACTTGCTAAGGATTACATTTCTTTTATGGTTGAAGGACAAAATTGTTTCTGTTTCAGTCTATTCCATGGTAGAATGAAAAGGAAAGGCTCCTTATCCCTTACCCCAACACTTTTCTACTGCAGTCTTTCAGATGCAATTAAATATGAATTATTTCCAAACTGACATACCACGTACTGTTTGCAAATACATGACAAAACTGTGCTTTTCTCTTGCAGTGAATACAAATCATGTCCACCCTACATTTAAATAGGAGACGTTTACACAATTGTATTTAACCTAAATTTATCAGCAATCAGGTTTCTTTTGTAGCAAGCCTGTATATACAGATGAATTAGCATGGAACACACTATGAAAACTCCATTGCATTAGCATAAGTTTGAAAGGTTGCAGTTACTTCAGAGGCCAAGCCAGCAATAGTTGCAGAATAACCTGAAGAAATGCTAGTTAAATCTCTATAGCAACATTACATAGACTACATATAAATTATATGAAGCTTTAAAAAGTTTAGAACTGTGTAAAAAACAAAAACAAACCAAGCAACCTAAAACACTTGTATTAGTGATGATTCTTATCTTTCCTTTTGTAAAACCAGATGCCTTAATTACCAGTGGAGGTCTCAGAGAAAATTTTGAATTATTATCAAACCACAGAGCTTCACTGATTAGGAAGTGTGACAAAAGCCTCAAGGAGTACAAAGGAGGATTCTGTCACAAAACGGTGTTGGCAACAACAAAATACTTTCAAGTCATTTCTGTAACTGCTTTGATAGGGGTGCACTAAATTATGGTGGGTTTGTGATTAGAAAACTGGTATTGAGATTTGAATATTTGACATGTTTAAGTAACTGAAAAGTAGATTTTTTTTTTTAACAAAATAGCAAGAGATGTTGTGACGGTCATTTGGGTATTGTAATGTGTCCTTAGAAATCCCTAACTATGTGGCAAGTCTCCAATCTGAAACTGGCTTTAATAGAGTTTGGACAGGGGAGGAAATAAGAAATTACACTTTCTGTGTGTTATGTAGAGGTAGGTCCTCGTTTGGAGGTAGTAATTAATTTTTTTAATTTTTCTTGGCAGTGTATGCCAAGCTGACAGGACTGCAGCATATGGGCAGATAAGACTAGAGTTAAAACAGATCATGGAAAACAGGAGAAATTATTTGGAAAAGCAAGGCATGTGAGGAACTATACTTAGGTAGGAATAGTCAGCTGCACAGAGGAGGGAGTGGGTATTACTGCATAAAATATTTTAGAGGAGGTATGGTTTGGGTACAACAAACTGAGCACTGTTAACTCATTGCTGCAAAAAAAAGCGCTTCTTATAGTGGGATGTATCAACAGTGTGGCCTGAGAGAAGCATGATGGTATTTCTGTGTTACCAAGATGTGAAGGCCTTACCTGAAGTACCTGTCCATGTTTGAGCACCTGAGAAAGATGAGGAGTAGCTAGATAGTCTGGAGAACAGAAAGTATTTGAGAGAAAAAAAAAAAAAAGAAATCAAAAGTATTGTTTAATCCAAAGGAAACTGAAGGAAGATGTGAAAACAGTCTTCAAATATGGAAAATTTTGTTATAGAGAAGATAGGAACAGTGTTTTCTCCATGTTGATGGTAGATACAGTCCTTCCAGTACACCCAGGTAAGCTGAGAGTGGGTTATTCCATGTGGGGTGAGCAGCTCTCCTTCACTGTGGCTTTTGAAAACAGAACAAACAGCTAAGGCAGAGACACTTAATCTTGTTGGCCAAGCCACAGGGTCATAGGAATACATCCTGAGGTTTACTTTCTGTGATTATACAGTATGTATTTTAGTTGGTATGTAAGGGAAAGCACGTGAATTGTAGACTGGGTGTACTACATCACCTGAACAAGACTCATCTTTTGCTTTGTATGAGAGTCATAATTTGAGAATTTTGGAGTACGGGGGTTGAGGTAAGAGTTCCTCGAGACACATTTCTGAAAAGAAAAAAAGTAAGCCTGGTATCACATGGACAGCTTTGGCGTGAGAGAAGCTCCAGAAGAAGAGGTACTCTGTCTACATCTGTGGAAGCAAAAAAAACTCAGTGAATTTGGCTAAATATGAATGTGCCTAATTTGCATGTATGGTGTTCATAACTTGGTTTTCAGAAGACAGATCCCCAAGCGCTTCATTCGGCTTCATATTTATTTAGACGAGAGAGATGTTTTCTAACATTGGGTTTAACAACTGCACTTGTGTGCAACTAAGCTGTGGAGGGTGTTTATGTTGAAGGGTCCTGAAGGCTACACTAGACGGGCCCTTAAACAAATGCTGCGCTGCGTGGTGAAGAGGCACTGAGCCACGTGCGTCATCAAGTTCAGTACAGAGCTGCTGCTGAAGAAGGGCAGTGACCAGTGCATTGCTTGCTTGGTGAGCAAGTACTCTCAGTGGAAGCAACCATTCAAAAAAGGGAAAAAAAAAATAATAAAAAAAAAAAAAACAAAGAAAACCCATGCACAAAACAACACTTAGATTCTGTAATGAATTGCAACACTTCATCTTTTGTGAGATTGTTGAACAACTTCTATAAATAATGGGATAAACGGTAGGGTGAAGTCCTGGTCAGCCTGCATGGGAACATTAACATCACACACAATGTCACAGAAGCAGAGATTAATGGACAGAATTCCTGTGATTTTAGCATATGGAGGATACAAGACTATAATACTGCACTGCCTCCTAGTGGCAGAGGAGCCGCGCTACCATAGGGTGGTAAATGAGGTTTTATTGTGGGGCTGAGACCTCTAACGCATTGCACTACAGTAGTGATAGTCATTGCAACTCACCTATCAAATTCCCAACTGATGAAATGTATTAGTAATTCCACATCAAAAAAAAAAAAGAGGTACCTGACAGTGGGACAGCTGGGTTGTGACAGGCAGGTTTCAGTGGCTTGTTGCAGAGTCAGGGTAGAATTGAAAGCTTCCTTTCACCATCAGGAAATGATTTAAATTAAAATATAGATTTAACAAAGACATTGTTTTATTTAAACTGGTGCTGTCAATAGCCCCTGAATTTACAGGGAGACATAGGAAGAAATTACTTCTTTGCAACAATCTAAATGAATGTTCTTTACACACAAAAATGCAGGGCTGTGAAGGCATTTGACATTTCTGATGAGCATTTTTATTGCTTGTATGTAGCGCTGCCATCGTTTGCCAGTGAGCCAGAGCTCTTGCATCAGGCTGAATTTTTATATATTGTATGAGACCCAGTCAAAGCTTTGCCATTCTGACAGGGTTGAACAAGTATACTCTGTATTTTTCTTTAAAGTAACACATCAAATCATGAAATCAAAGACATCTAAAAGGGGGGGCATCATTTGTATTTCTTCAAACATAATGAAAACCCCACTACAACCAGCAGAAGTTCATGAGGTACAAATTAGACTATTGTTTCTACCACAGAAAAGCAGGTCCTGTTATAGATTTTTTTCAAGAATCCAGTGCTATAAGCAGATACGCTAGAAAGACTTTATAGGCAATTGTAAGCCTTATGGAGAAATTAGGTTGGACATTTAATTTTATACCAACTAATTACACTATGTTTCAATGCATTTATCATAGCTAGAATAATCTTACTGTGATAAAAGTAACTAAGCTTGTGTGTGTGTGTGTGTTTGCTAATCCCACTTTGAAGGTGTAAATCCTGAGGTCACAAAGGTTGAAGAGCAGACACGTGTGCAGTAAGGAAGTGCTGCAACATCATTAGTGGTAAAGCTGCTGAAAGTAAATAGTTAGGTTCTGTACACAGCTGTTTATTAGTATTTTCATGCAAGCTGGATAGGTAGTTTAAGTATTGGGCTAGTTGGAATATATTTTATTCATAAAAGTGTAGTGAACTTTTTTTGGAAAAGGGATTGTTGCACTTTACCATCTGTATAGCTTGATAAATTTTCAAGAGCAGATATGTTTTTATTGAGTTCCCTTATAAAGCTATTTTAGGAACTGCTATTAAAATATTCTTCCTACATTTATATTACCATACGGTAAGTACAGATTTTCACATTAGTTGTTTTAGTGAACACTTGCTGTAAAGAGTACAGGTTGCAGAAGTTGAGAAGCATGTACTGTAGGTCCTGTGATCTCACAAAAACTTCAGACCAAGTCAGACTGATTCTCATTCAGGTCAGTGTGCATCATAGGATTTTCTGAAATGTTGCATTCTGCTTAATGTGAAGCATCTGTTTTGGTTTGTTGGGTTTTTCTTCTAGCAGCACTTTGTGAGTGTTCTAGCATGAAAAAAATGGCAAATAAGTTGACCAAGAATTTTACATCAGCAAAACTTAAGTTCAGCTCCCAAGTTCATATTGAAGCACAGAAGTTGCCTGTGAATCAATAACTTCAGATGGTTTGTTATTTCTTAGATATCTGAACTTCAGCTAATTTGGAAAACTTAAGTTACCTAATTAACATCACTAGGTCCTTTACAAAAAAAAGGGGTAGGACCAACAGTTCGAACTGTAAAGTAAGAATTTGTAATCAGTGATGTCAGTAATTAATTACTAATTTAATTATTAATTTAACAGTCCAGCACTGAGAGTGTCATTCAAGTGATTTTGCAGTCCTAGCTAGCCAAAAATTAAGGCAGCTGTTCTTCAGTAAGAGGATTGATTGATTTTTTTGAAGATACTGCAGCATTGAGTAACCAAGCAATGTCAGGTCACTGGCAGCACGACCAGTGAGATTCCATCTCCCTGCCTTTTTTCCTTTAAAGGCTGGAAAAAATAGTCAAAACAGGACGTCTTAAGACCTCTTCAAAGGTAAAACTCTCCAGCACCACTTCAGACAAACAATCACCTGTTCTGTGCTATAGATAAAGCAGTGAATTTGGTATACATGTTAGTCACCAACACAATGTGCATAAAGTATGTAATATAGAGGTAAAATTAATGAGAGAATGCAACAAAGAGATCATGCATTAGATGTTCCTCGACTTCCACCTGTGGGCATTACCTGCATCTCATTGTGATCTAGTTAAGATAAGTTTCTTTCTCTAGAAAACCTATTGGGTTTATTTCAAGATAAGAAGTGCTTTGAGTTTTACTAGTGGAGGAGTGATATGTTTTGTAGAAACAGCTGCCTTTTCCCTAGATGGTATGTTGTGCTTTATCCTTTGTAATGGGATTAAACTGAAGAGAGCAGAGGATTTAAGAGGCCTCTAAATTGGAGGGTCTGTGTTTCTGTGAAGTACACTGAGATCTTTTTGCAGTACTTGATGCTCTGCCTAGATTGTCTTGCAGGTTTGTTAGGCAAAATCGTTTTACTAATTGGCAGCAGCTGCTTATTCCATTTTCTTTAGTAAAGTGGCAGAGCAGAGTACGCCTGTGTAGGTGAACTTTAGGAGGTCACCTGTAACTGCTAAAGATGTAATTACAGTTTTCAAATGATCAGCCTCTGGGAATGGAAACAGTAGAATTGCTTTAGCACAGATTGCACCTGAATAAGTTATTCTTGTTAATTAACTTATTTGCTTTTCTTTATTCTGAGCTAAATTTCCCAGGGCCAAGTGAACATCAGAGCTCATTTGAAGTTAGATTGGGGATCTCAGAAAAGGTGCTGTACAATAATCTCTCAATATAGTGTTACGTTTCTTTTTTTTCTTTACTTTGACCAAAACTGTTAGAAGAAAAAAAGTCATAATGACTTTTGTAATATTCTGTTTTGATAACATGAATGGGGTGTTATCTGAGTGCCAGTTCTGAGCCAGGGTCAGCTGGAGAAAAATTAGGTTTCACTGTGTGGCTGGCCTTTTCCCACAATAAAGTAGGATCTTTTCTGCCTCTCAGGCTGGTGAATTCGGTTTCCTGTATCCCTGGGTCTTGTTTGTGATGCTTGTTCTTTGTAGGTGCATTGCAGCCAGAGGGAGACCTCGCTGCTTCTTAAGCTTGTGAGGTTCATGGGCTTTCTCTCCCTGAGCTGTAGATGCAGGTGAATATTGAAATCATGTTGTGGTAATGCCACCCAAAATGAAGGGCCTGTGAACTGCTTTAGCTTGTACCTGCCCTCAGGTAAAGTGCTGCTTTTTCTTTTCCCACGCTTTAACCATTGCAGATATGTCCAGGTGACAAGCAGGTGAGAATGAGCTTATGAGATTAGCCTTGTTCTTTCGAACAATATGAAATTAAATTTAGAAATAAAGTGCAATGAAACCTTAAATTGCATTGACTTCTGACTCGCTCTGTCACTTTCAGTGTATGCTTGTTTACTTCCAAGTTCTGAATGCAGCATTTATAAATGTGGCAGCAAACAGTCTCCTCATGGATACTGAAGAAAGCTGAAGCTCAGACACTTTTCATCCTACCATGGTACTGGAAATGAAATTCATCTGATGATGGGTTATCTCTAAGTCTATGAATGTATATGGGGAAAACCCAAATACATGTCTCTTACTATCCAGCATGAAGATGATTTTGTATTTTAAATGCTGAAGAAATAAACTTGTAAAAATCTTGTATGCCCTAAGTATATATTTTTGTTCCATGTTTTCTTTTATAATGAAGTTCAAGCAAAATGTTTCTTATCTTTCAGAAGGGAGGGCTAGCGCTATACTTTCAAGACTACAAAAGCAGTTTTTAAGTATACATCTAAAAAAGAAACTGTATTTTTAAATATGTGAACTTGAATCCTTAAGTTAAACATCTCTCCTTAGAAACTGTATATACTAGAACAAAAAGCAAAACCATTGGTGTCTATAGCTGTTTGTGTTTGGTGATTTTTTTAATCTTGCTTTCTGTAATTGTTCTAGGGGTGTTGAGAGCTTCGTGTAAGTCAGTCAGTAACATTAGAAATAGAGATCAGAAGCACATTTATTTATAAGTGATCAATTTTGTTTCCTGGAGGAGGACCAAGACGAAGCATATTCTCACGTTGTATTATGTGCTATATACAGCTTCAATGTTGCAGCATTAGGCTGAGAGTATTTGGCATCCATTCAATGGGACCACTTTCTAAACTTTTTTGTAATTCCCAGTATCTCTCCAGGTATGCAAGACATTTCTAATCTGATCAGTTACTAGATCATCTTTTTCGAAGAATAAAATTGAGTTATCAACAAGCTGAGAAATAATTCAGAAAAAAAAAAAAGTTTTTGATCTCGAATTTTTGTTAAACTTGCATTGAGAATATCATTTATATATTGCTATGTTTTTGAACACAGTTGAGAATTTAAATATAAAAGCAAAAAAAAAGCCTTTTAATGATCAAATTGTGGAATTTTCTCTTACTGCTACTGAACCCAAGTTAGACACTGCCATGAAGAGGAGGCTTTTAGTTGAAAACCTGTGCTGATGGAGCAGGAGGCTGGTTTGTAGGAACTCACTTGCAAGGTATCCTGTTCTTGTTCCATCAGAGGTACAACTTCTGTTGACTTCAAGGCTGCTCGAGCAGATCTGGTGTGTTTAAAGATGCATACTGGCTGCAAGCTTTTTATTATAAAAGCCCTTGGATGTGCAGTGTAAATCTGTAACAATATATAGTGCTACACTGAATGCGTATTTCCTGCTGTAAATTTCCCTCCTGTGGCTCCTGTGGTATGTGTACATAAACTATTATCTTTGCACTGAACCGACAATATTTCATAACTGAAAAGCAAAAGCTTGTAGTATATTAAATATGACTGTAGCTTGTGGTTCCAATTGTGGAAATACTTTTGCAGAATGAAAGTACAGCTTTAGTGCTACAGATTTGATTTTTATATTTTTTATTAACGTGCATGGAAGACTAAGGACAATATTTTTTAAAAAATGAACTTGGTTTTGTACATTTTTCAATGTTTAAAATGATATGATTTAACATTACCTCTGAATACCAGTGATCAGTAAATTCTTAAAGGAAATACCTCAATTTGAGCATTCTTTTCTTATTAGCTGTCTGATAGGTTGAGATGGACTATAGCATGTGATAAACTGAGCCAAATGATGTAGATGCTTAAACTACATAAGTCTCATGATGATTTACTAAAAGGGAACTAAATGATACACTACATTGTGTTGAGGTGCAGTAAACAATCATGGCTCATTCTGCCCAACTGGACATTTTCCTTAAAAATGGCTTGCAAATTGAATTTTCTGCGTGAAACCCAATTAAAAATGAAACAAAAAATGTTTGGTTTCCTCTGGATTTTTTATTTCTTTTTTTTTTGTAAACACCGAAGTTTACAATAAGAGAAAGTATACAAATCTTAATTGTGAATGACTGTCTTATATATATGTTTAAGTGTGTGTTGTTAAAATATGTTCTTTGTGGCATGGTGTGTAGGACAGTGTTTATGTACCGGNAAACACTGGAAGTTCAATGGGGAAATGACAGGTTCATCATGATATGAGAATTTCAAGGGAAGACTTGTTAACTGTTTTCCTTCATGTTGGTGTCTAATTTCAAATTTATGGGGTAGATGCAGATTTTGAGTATGTTCTTTGGCTCAAGTCAGGGTGGACATGCAGTGGCTTCTGTGAAAAAAAAGATGTGTAGGTGACAGCAAATGCATCTAATTTCTTTCTTTGTAAGAAAAAAAGATTGAATAGTATTTGTCCAAACCAAAACTTTATCTAGTTATTTCGTCTTTCAGTGAAATCCTAGTAGTCTTGCAGTGATGTGCTGTTTTCTTCTGAAGGAAATCTTTAAAACATCGGACTTGTTTTGCTTTAAATATTTCTTCCTTTTTTTTCCTCTCCCCTGAAATGCAAATAAGTTATTTACACTTGTCAAAGTAGATTATACTAGAATGTACTTTAAGTAATGGCAGAGCATGCTATCAGAATGCAATACACAAATACATACTAATTAAAAAAATGAAGCAACCAACATAATTAATGAAATACCAAAGATGTGTAAATGCACAAAATGCAGGCAGCATTTCTTTTTTCCAAGGGTAAAGATTCCCCCCACCTGATACTATCTGGTTTTAATGCTGTTTTTTCACTACTGCTTGCCAGGATTGCACAAGGCCTGCCCTCACTTAGCTCCTCTGCCCTGCCTGCCACTGCTGCTTGGTCCAATGGGGAGATGGCAGGTTCCAAATCTGTAGCCAGCCCTTCCTCTCTGCTCTCATTTCGGTATCTTTTCAGGTGATCTGATCTGCTGAGGTAGCATTATGAGCTCACATCATGCCTTCCTCTCCTTCCCCACCCTCATCTTCCCAACATTCTGTTGCTCTCCACCACTTTCCTCTCTTAAAAATTTCCATCTTCACCTTCCCCCGTCTATTTCCAAGCTCCACACTCCTGTGATGCGCTTATGGTAACATCCCACACTACCGCAGCCCTTCACCTGTCTCCATGCCTCATTCCTCTCTGTTGCAGGGAAGCTCCCTGTTGTGCCACCTCACTGAGCTGCCAGGGCAGTCATCTCTTACTGCGTGCTTGCACCTTTTCCACCTCAGCACACCTTCTGCCTGGAGCTCTCAGTGAAGGTGTGGCTGAGGTACATGCTTGTGTCACCACGTTCTCCTGGATGTGTGAGGACTACCAGAAGCGCGCTTTTTTCAGTGCCAGTGCAGGGACTGGAGGAGCTTTCCCAGCTCCCTTGAGGAGTAATGTTGGTAGCTGAGCCCTGTGAGAGCAGAGCATGACTGACCACTGGGCAGCAGCTTTACCCCCCTGGGCTGCTTCCCTCCCTGCTGACAGACCCAGATGGGTCCCTTCCCTTCTCCCCCTGTGCAGTGTTACAGGCTTGGGGAAGAGTAGCTAGAAAGCTGCCTGGAGGAGAAAGACCTGGGGGTGTTGGTTGACAGCGACTGAACATGAGCCAGCAGCGTGCCCAGGTGGCCAAGAAGGCCAATGGCATCTTGGCTTGTATCAGAAACAGTGTGACCAGCGGGTCCAGGGAGGTTATTCTCCCTCTGTACTCGGCACTTGTGAGACCGCTCCTCAAATCCTGTGTTCAGTTCTGGGCCCCTCACCACAAGAAGGATGTTGAGGCTCTAGGGTGAGTCCAGAGAAGAGCAACAAAGCTGGTGAAGGGGCTGGAGAACAGGCCCTATGAGGAACAGCTGAGAGAGCTGGGGTTGTTTAGCCTTGAGAAGAGGAGGCTTAAGGGAGACCTTATTGTTCTCTACAGCTACCTGAAAGGAAGCTGGAGGGAGGAGGGAGCTGACCTCAAGCTCTGCCAGGGGAGGTTCAGATTGGACATTAGGAAAAAATATTTCACAGAAAGGGTCATTGGTCACTGGAACAGGCTGCCCAGGAAGGTGGTTGATTCAAAGTCCCTGGACGTGCTTAAAAGATGGGTAGACAAGGTGCTCAGGGATGTGATTCAGATGGAGATCCATGACAAGTAGTGTCCCTCAGGGGTCCATACTGGGACCGGTGCTGTTTAATATCTTCATTAATGATATTGACAGTGAGATTGAGTGCACCCTCAGCAGATTGGCAGATGACACCAAGCTGAGTTGCCACATTGGAAGAGAGATCTGTACAGGCTGGAGAAGTGGGCCTCTGAGAACCTTACAACATTCAACAGGGCCAGGTGCAAGGTCCTACACCTGAGTTGGTGCAATCCCTGATTCCCATACAGTGTAGGGGATGATGTGATTGAGAGCAGCCCTGTGGAGAAGGATTTGGGGGTGCTGGTTGATGAGAAGGCTGATGTGAGGCAGCAATGTGTGCTCACAGCCCAGGTGGCCAACGGTGTCCTGGGCTGCATCAGAAGAAGCGTGGCCAGCAGGTTGAGGGAGGTAATCCTGTTCCTCTACTCCGCTCTTGTGAGACCTCACCTGGAGTATTGTGTCCAGTTCTGTAATCCTCAACATAAGGAGAATATGGAACTGTTGGAATGGGTCCAGAGGAGGGCTGCAAAGACGATCAGGGAGCTGGAGCACCTTCCCAGTGAGGACAGGCTGAGCAAGTTGGGGTTGTTCAGCCTGGAGAAGGCTCCAAGATGATCTTAGTGACCTTCCATCACCTGAAGGGGCTACAGGAAAGCTGGGGAGGACTGTTCACAAAGGCTTGCAGTGATAGGATGAGGGGCAGTGGGTATGAACTGGAGAGGGGCAGATTCAGACCTGACATTAGGAGGAATTTCTTCAAGATGAGGCTGGTGAGGCACTGGCACAGGTTTCCCAGGGAAGCTGTGGCTGCCCCATCCCTGGAGGTGTTCAGGGCCGGGCTGGAGGGGGCCTTGGGCAGCCTGATCTAGTGGGAGATGTCCCTGCCTATGGCAGGGGGGTTAGAACTGAGCAATCTTTAACATCCCTTCCATCCCACGCCCTTCTCTGACTCGCTGACTCAGCACCAGGCAGCTCCCCGCCCTCCCGGCCCCGAAGCTCCCGCCCCCTCGCCCTCAGGGCCCGCCCCCGGAAGTGACGCGCTGGCGATGGCGCGGGGCGGTCCGGCGCTCCCCGCGCGGGCGGCGGGGCGGAGGCGCCGCCATGCTGAGCCGGAGCTCGTTCACCAGCCTGGTGGTGGGGGTGTTCGCCGTGTATGTGGCGCACACGTGCTGGGTGATGTACTGCATCGTCTACACGCGGCCCTGTCCGGCGGCGGCGGCGGCGGCAGGAGGAGGAGGAGGAGGCGACGCGGGGTGCGTTTGGCCCTACCTGGCGCGGAGGCCCAAGCTGCAGGTGTGCGGGGCGGGGAGCGCGGTGGCCGCGGGCCCTCGGCCGGGTCCGCCCCGGAACGGGGCTTTTCGGGGTTGACAGCGGCGCCGACCCCGCTGACAGGGTGGCCGCGCTTGACTCGCCCTCCGCCCGAGTGGCCCATTGCTCCCCTGACCCCGGCTCCCCATTCGCCTCCTCGCCCCTTTCTACCCCTACACCTCTTTCTTCCCCCCAGTCTTCTTCTGCATCTTCTTTTTCAGCGCTCCCATCCGTCTTCCTNTGGAAGGGGCCTTAGGCAGCCTGACTTAGTGGGGGTTAGAGCTGGGTAATCTTCAAGATCTCTTTCTTCCATCCCACACCCTTCTCTGACTCTGAGTCGCTGACTCAGCACCAGGCAGCTCCCCGCCCTCCCGGCCCCGAAGCTCCCGCCCCCTCGCCCTCAGGGCCCGCCCCCGGAAGTGACGCGCTGGCGATGGCGCGGGGCGGTCCGGCGCTCCCCGCGCGGGCGGCGGGGCGGAGGCGCCGCCATGCTGAGCCGGAGCTCGTTCACCAGCCTGGTGGTGGGGGTGTTCGCCGTGTATGTGGCGCACACGTGCTGGGTGATGTACGGCATCGTCTACACGCGGCCCTGCCCGGCGGCGGCGGCGGCGGCGGCGGCAGGAGGAGGAGGCGACGCGGGGTGCGTTTGGCCCTACCTGGCGCGGAGGCCCAAGCTGCAGGTGTGCGGGGCGGGGAACGCGGTGGCCGCGGGGCCTCGGCCGGGTCCGCCCCGGAACGGGGCTTTTCGGGGTTGACAGCGGCGCCGACCCCGCTGACAGGGTGGCCGCGCTTGACTCGCCCTCCGCCCGAGTGGCCCATTGCTCCCCTGACCCCGGCTCCCCATTCGCCTCCTCGCCCCTTTCTACCCCTACACCTCTTTCTTCCCCCCAGTCTTCTTCTGCATCTTCTTTTTCAGCGCTCCCATCCGTCTTCCTCCCCCTTTGCCCTCTTCTGCCCCCTTTGCCCTCTTCTGCCCCCCTTGCCCTCTTCTTCCCCCAACGCTCTATTTTCCTCTCCCCCACTTCTCCTCATTCCTCTTTGCCTCCCTCTCGCCCTCCTTCTATACCTACATCCCTCTCTTCCCCTCTTCTTTGCTCCTGTCCGTCTTCTTCACCCTCTTCGCCTCCCTCTCGTCCCTTTCTATCCCTACTATTCTTTCTTCTTCTCCCCCTTCCACCCTTCTCCCCCTTTGCCCTCTTCTCCCCCTACATTCCTGTCTTCTCTCACCTTTTTTGTTCCCTGTCCCTCTTCTCCCTTTTCACTTCCCTTTCTCCCCCTACACCTCTCTCTCCACCCCTTTCTTCTCCTCCTTCTCCCCCTTTTGCCCTGTTTCCCCCTTCACCCTTCCCAGTAGCACCACAGCTATGCAAGATCCAGCCCCTGGATCCTAAGTACAGTTACAGGCTGGGCAGAGCATGGATTGAGAGCAGCCCTAAGGAGAAGGACTTGTGGGTGCTGACGGATAAGAGGTTCAACATGAGCCAGCAATGTGAGCTCCAACCATATACTGGGCTGCACCGAAAGAAGCGTGACTCGCAGGTCAAGAGAGGTGATTTTGCTCCTCTCCTTTACTCTCATGAGACCACACCTGGAGTATTGTCTTCAATTCCAGAGACCTCAGTGCAGGAAAGACTGCTCAAGCAAGTCCAGAGGAGGGCTACATAGATTGTCAGAGGGCTGAATCGCCTCTGCTATGAGGGCATACTGAGAGAGTTGGAGTTCTTCAGTCTAGAGAAGAGAAGGCTCCGGGGAGACCCTATAGCAGCCTTCCAGTACTTATTGGGAGGGCTTACCTGGAAGCACATGGCTGGCCTGTGCTCCATGCAGACCCTTGCCCTGTGGGTAATACCCCAGACTGATATTTGGATAGGGTGAAAGCTTGTTTTGGTTTTTGATTTCCTGTCTGTGAGGGTGTGCAAATTGAACAGGGCAGCACAGCTGAAGGAATGTCTCACCTTGCTTGGAAACCTCTTCTTCGAGTATAAGCTGTCCTATAAAAATGTGTTCAGTGGTTGCATTTTCATGTGTTTCTGCCCCCCCAAAGGAGGAAATGGATAGCTGAAAGCTACTTTAGGCTTTTTTTGAGTACACTTTTCTTCCCAGTGTGTATAGCCACCGTGTTACAGGAAAGCTGGGGAGGGACTGTACCAGGGAGCACAATGATAGAAAGAGGGGTAGCAGTTTTAAGCTGAAAGAGGGGAGATTTAGATTAGATACTAGGGAGAATTTTTCTCCTGTGACGGTAGTGAGGAACTGGAACAGGTTGACCAGAGAAATCGTGGATGCTTCATCCCTGGAGGTGTTCAAGACCAAGCTGGATGATTCTTTGAGCAACCTGGTCTAGTGGGAGGTTTCCCTGCCCATGGCAGGGGGCTTAGAAATGGATGATCCTTAAAGCCTATTCCAATCCAAACAATTCTATGATTCTTTGTAACTGCAGAAATTAGTGAAACTGAAGTGCATACAGGTCTGTATTCTAAGTGTACTAATGCATCAAGTTCATATTTCTCTACTCTAATTTCTCTATGCTGTGTTTTGATTTCAGTTAAGCGTGTATACTACCACACGGTCAAACATTGGTGCTGAGAGTAATGTAGATCTGGTTTTGAATGTGGAGGATTTCGATATTGAGTCCAAATTTGAAAGGTAAGTGTCCAAACTGCAGGCTGTTTAATTCTGAAGTATGCATCCTAGCTAGTAATTATATGTATGGAAGTAAGTATGAAGCAAGGCAGGCTGTGCACATCAGTTTCATTAGAGTAGAGTTGTTGTGTTGTTTCGGGGTTAAAGCTGTTTTTGCATCCTGTATACGCTATTCAATTTACACTTATTTCACAAAGTAATAACCGCATTTGCCATCTTAAGGCAGTAGGGGTGTTAGTTGGATTTTCAGCCTTAGAGTTGAGGATGAAGTGCTGCTGTTAATGAAGCCAGTATTTTTCTCTTTAATTAAAGGTTCCTAGAATATTTCGTGAGTTCAAGATTGGTGAAGTGCCTGCCTCAATGGAAATAGTGTGCTAAGTTCACTTGGCACTGAGGAATAGGTTCTTAGACAAACATTTTTGCATTGAAAATCATCTTGTAGTTGCAAGAAACAGTCTGCAAAGCAAAGCTGTACCAGTAAATACAGAAAATGTATATATTGACCCCTTTTTTTTAATGTCCCCAACCTTTTCTTGCTTGCGTCCAAAACAGCGATCCTTATGCATAATAGCAAAATATTTCACCGTGTCTTATGTCATAACGTATTTCTTTTTGTTTTTTAGGACTGTGAATGTCTCTGTACCAAAGAAAACCCGAAATAATGGTACATTATATGCATATATATTTCTTCATCATGCTGGTGTTTTGCCTTGGCTTGACAGTAAGCAGGTGCATATAGTAAGCCCTCTGACCACATATATGGTCCCTAAACCAGAAGAGATTAATTTGCTCACTGGAGAATCGGCCACACAGGTAGGTGCTTTTTCCATCTATGGATGAACAGCTGCAAAAGAATTCGTTTCTTTTCGTTTAGCATCTGTTCTTGCATCTCGGTGGTGGTTGTGATGATATTTGGGGAGGAGAAAAATTAAACCCCCCTCTTCTTGATTGTCAGTTGGCTAATAGCAGACCGCTCAGAATAGCAGAGGTAGAGTCCTTGATAACACTGGATGCTGTTATAATAAAACACTTCCCTTGCTAACAATCATTACCTTTTTAAGGATTCATTGCTTTTGGTAGAAATACTGTATCATTCTGTAACTGCCTAGTGCTGCTTTGTATAGTGAATTGTATTCTTGTGAAACTTTTGAAAACAGAGGTAATGACTTGATTTTGGCATTAGTGAATGATCAGTGTCAAATTGCTTGTTTTTCTTTAGGATGTTCTTTCTTTCCACTTCAGTTTATGAGAATAAGAGAGCATTATTTGACAAATGCTATGATTGCTCACTGGGGTTGGGAAAACGTAATGCTGTTTAATGAAACACTTGTGAATAACTGTTGTACCTCATATTCAAGTGGAGCTTGAGAATTTCACCTTATTCTTTGAAATCTGAACTATAACTGTAGCCAGCAGTGCTGTTTCCAAGTCCTGTCAGAATAAAGTAGAAATTGAGTTGAAGCTAGAGTCCAACACAAAGTCAGAACAGGTGGTGTTCATCCAAAGAAAAGCAAGTAACATCTGTTTATTATAAAGTCCTTATTTTCAAATGATTTTTTCTGTCTGGTATACAGATTTTCACCATGTTAAAATTAATTAGCTGAATGGTCATTCTTGACGAACAAGGCGGTGAATGGGCAATGAAGTTTTTCAGACAGGTCATAGCAGGCCTTTACAATCCGTTCTGTCATATTTGATCAAAATACTTGGTCTAGTCAAATTTAAGGTCAAGTGTTTGCTTCATAGTGGTGTTCTATTTTGTGATATAATTAATGACTCTTATAGCTTCTGTGAGTTAGAGTGTTATCCTATTAAGTTCTATAGTGTTATAGCAGTATTTGTTTATTGTCTTTTTAAAGCAAATAGAAGCAGAAAAACAAACCAATGCTCTAGATGAGCCTGTCTCTCACTGGAGGTCAAGATTAACCTTAAATGTCATGGTGGAAGACTTTGTGTTTGACGGATCATCGCTCCCTGCTGATGTTCATCGTTACATGAAGATGTAAGTGAATGACTTAATTTTGCTAGATTTGTTATTATAAACTTAACTGCACATTTCTTTGAAAAGCCTCCTTTAGTATTCTGTATTTAAAACAGAGCTTAGGAGGCAAGAATAAATTCTTGCATTTTCATAGTGACAATTGCTAAGAGATTGCATACTAGGTAGCCTTATTGAAAATATCTTGTTCCTGAGCAGCTCAGAGTTTAGAATACTTTGATCTTTTCAAGTACCCTTGATCTGCCAATTATCTGTACAAACTGCAGGTGCTTAAAATTCATGGATGATCTCCTATGGCATCTTTTCTTTTTTTTTTCCCCTTTAAGATTGTCTTTGTTTTATGGTGACAACGTATGTTCTTATATTATGTCATTTTCTCAAGAAAGTACTAAAAAAGCAAGGATAGGTTTTTAGGCCACTAAATGCAGCAGTATCTTCTGTTCGCAGCTTGCTTTAATTACTCCATGTTAACCATATAAATAGCGTTGTATTGACTTGTGCTGCTATATATATTGCCTTTCTCAACAAGTATCCTGCTAAGTGCAGAAGTAGTTGCTTAATCAGCAGATTGTGGGATTCTGGGAGAGCTTCCCAGGCAGAACAGAAAAATTTAGAACTCATCAGATAGACTCATAACAAAAAGGGATTGGATTGAGGTTGATGATTGAACATATTTTTTCTGGTTTTGTTTAGATACAGAATCAGTGCCGCTTTGTTGTTGCGTTATACAACAGAGAGTTTGGATATGAAATAGCCTGCTGCAATTCCACTAGCAGTTGTTTTAATTGTAGTTATTATACAGAAATCTAAACCTCTTCAGTTAAATAACCAAGCACTATTTCTGAGCCTCAGTTTAGTAGTTTTCTACATTACTGTTGGCCCTTGCGTGTTTAGTTTGCAGTCTTTCTTATCATACATAGAGACTTGTTTTCTTTAGTCAGCAACTAAGATTCAACTTCCAGGCTTTAAAAAGGTCCCTTATGCTAGTTCCTTAGACTTCTACTGAGAATATCACAGTGTAGAAAACTGCCTTTCTACTGAAGAACTTTAAGAATTTGTCTCTCTTGGGGCATTAGGCTAAATACTTGCATATAGGTCATTATTTGCTAAATAACTTCCCAGTGATTGAGTTTGTAGAGGGCTCGAAGGCTGCAAAGTTTCTCTTGGTTTCATGTAAGTTGGTGAGATGGTAGAGTAATCCAGAGTGCTTCTGTTGAGTAAGAGACAGAGAAGATTGCTGCTCCCTGTGCACTCTTCAGTAGTATCTAGTCATCTGGTGTGTGTACTGACCATTCAATTCAAAGTCCCATGCTAGCAGGAACACGTGCATTTGTTGACCAAATAGATGTCATTGGGAGCTCAGAAAAGTGAGTGAGGGTTGTCATTGCTGTAGTAGGAGAGGGTTACTTGAGAAAAAGGATGCAAATATATGGTAGTAAACTTCAGCACCTTTTTCTTCAACAAACTTTTTAATTTCCTCTACTTTTGGTCATGCAACAGCTTCAGCATCACTGCAGCCAATTTATTTTTTTTTAATTTGCTTATTCTTTGTACAGAAAGTAAAAACAAACTAAAAAGAGAAACATGACGTGTCTAATTTCTTATACAGACGTCTATCAATGAAAGGCTCTAGAGTCTTCTGTCTTGCTGTGAATTAAAGGAAAATGTGCCTGAAAATACAATGGGAAATATCTACATGGGTGGATCTGAAAGTGATGAATGAGTGCTAATTTGAATAAAAGTAGTTTTCTTTTTAGATCACTACAGTCATAAAATCCATGTTTAAACATCCTAGGGTTCAGTTGGGGAAGACAGTGCATTACCTTCCAATATTATTTATTGATCAGCTAAGCAACAGAGTGAAAGATTTGATGGTGAGTAATAGAATGCCTTTAATTACATTTGACAGTTTTAACATTAATTTTCAATATTGCTTTAATTAAGATGTTGTTATAGGTTGTTTGCTGTAATGAAAAGGTATAAATTCACAAAAAGACTGTCAGTAGCTGACATAATGTGGTCAACGGTTGTAACTGCAGAGGCTGGATCTGGGTTTTGAGACTCCTCTCTGGCAAAAATATCACCAAGCACTCCCTTCTGTTCCACCAAAAGATAATTAGATTACTTTGTTTCTGCCTTTTGGGTGGATATGGAGGACACCACTGTAGAGCAGCTGTGTTAGGAACAGTTTCACGAGCGATTTGACTCCATAAGATGATGAAGTCGTGTTAGCATCCCAGAGCTGCTTCCAATATCTTCGAGGGAAATGAGCATGTTGAACACAAAACTAACTGGAGCTGTGCTGAGTCACAATTGTCTTATCAGTCACAATTGTCTTATCTCCAGAAAATTCACTTGTGGTTAAGTTTTCTGGTGGTGCTCTCTATCACGTTAGAGTAACTTCAGCACCTGAAAGTTTGATACTGCAGTACATCCAGTGATTTTGTGCACTCAGACACATCAGGGCTTAGAAACTTCAATAATGGAATCGCAGAAGGATGAGGTTGGATGAGGTATCTGGAGCTTGCTAGTTCAATGCCCCTGCTCAGAGTAGGGTCACCTAGAGCAGGTTTCTCAGAACCTTCTCTAGTTGGGTTTTCAATACATCCAAGGATGGAGATGCCAGAGCCTGTCTGGACAACCTGTTCTAGTTTTCAGTCACCCCTACAGTTGAAAAAAAAAAAAAAACACAACCCAACTCATACATGTAAGTAGAATTTTCAATATTCAGTTTTTGCCCAACTCTTCTCTTGTGGGAAATGATGCATTTCTTTTACTACAAGTTACATGTGGCAGTCCCTTGCATCTAAACTATGTTTATCTTAGCAGTTAAGTTAAGCCCAGCAGTGCTTTTCACTTGTACATGACTGGAATTTAGCAACTGTTGTTTCTGAGAACAAATGTCTTGAGGAATGTCTCAGATCTGCTAAGCAAGTATGCTTGGGTTCAGCATCTTCTAGGTAGAAGTGCTGGTAGATGTAAATTTTCCATAGGCAACCTAAATGGTCTTTCCAATTCATTAACTTTAGAAAGAATTTTGTTACTTAGTGTTGGGGAGAATCTTTAAGAACTTGTATCCCCTCCCTCCCCCCCAAACTGCTTCAGCAAAATAAACTCCTGAGCATTTGTTTCAAATCTTGGTAGCAGATAGTTTTTTCCAGTATTTCTTTAGATATAATTTTGTGATGTCTTTATCAGTGGTCATTGTGTTTTGTTTTGAGTTTCTTGGCACATTCAGTTGAGTACATTCATACAAGCTCCTAACTGGTCATGTACCCTGTTTACAAATAAAGTCAACATTCTCGTGTTATTAATGTCTTGCCTGCAGTTGTCATGCATGTCATGGTTAATACTACTGTAACTCTCTGCCTTGAGGTCGTTAAAGTTACAGAGAAGTGCTGTGAAGACTATTCCATCAAAGCTAGCAAACTTCCCCTTCAGCACTAGCTTATGTGACTTCTCAGTAATGACTTGCCAAACTGCCCACAAACCTTGCAGAAAGAATGGTCTAGTAGTATGCATAGTGTGAGATAACGAGGGGTAAGTGAAGAGCAGGAAAGAATAAGAGGAGGAAGATGATACAGCTGTTGTGGAACAAGGTCGGCATTTGACTGTAAATAGGGACATAGATGTCTTTTTGGCATGTCCAACCTAAAGTCATGGACCTCAAAATGTGCTCTTCCTGCTTATGCTAGGCCGTGTCGATTCCAAAGTGACTATTACTTTGACCCAGATACAGATCTGCAGTATGCATAGTAGTCTGGGGTTTCTTCTGTGTGTTCTCACACTCTCAAATATTCTTGCTGTGCCAGGGGTTTGGGGATTGTGTAGGATTATGATTTCATAAAGAGAAAACATTAATATTCATGCCACTAATGTTATTTTCCTTGTTTACATGCACTTTTGTTGTACTACAGAGTAGAGGTCCAGAAGTAATATGTGATGCACTGAGGCCCCAGTATAATACAACAGTACATTGTATTGTAGAGGTCTGGTAACCATCTAGTTTTCAAAGGCTTCACACCCATCTACTAGGTTGTGAGGCAGCACTTGTGGGCTTTTAATTGAGAAGGAGTTCATTCTTCTGATCTTTGTACATTCATTTGCTTGTGGTGTTGAGGAATTCCTATCTCTGTCTCTTACTGCAATACAGTTTTCTCCCTGTGCTTAGTAGTGCTTTGTCTGTGTAAAGTGCACATGCTGCATGTCCCTTGCCCATGCATTTGCAATGTTTTTATTTTTCTGTCGGTCCTGCACAGATAAAATTTCTCTTCCTTTTCTCCCAGACATGTTTGATGCTGTCTTTGGTAGACTGAGAAATTGGAGTCAGAATGGAGGAATTGCAGGCATCCTTTAAAACGGGAGAACCCTGGAAATGTTTATGTAGCTTTTGGTAAATTACTGTAGAATCTCACCAGCGTTCTGTCATCAGCTCTAACCATGTTGGTTTCACACGATTTTGCTGGTTTTGGTTTTCAAACAGTTCTGAGATCCCTGGTGCCATTCTAGTTTCTCAAGCTTTCTCCCTGCTGTATTTATAAAACTTCCCCAGCTTCCCTTCCTCTCCTTTGCATGCATGTTCTGCCACTGTCTGAAAAGCATATAGGGTCTTGGGAGGGTAGCGAGATTGAAAATGGTTTGTACTCATGGGAGGAAGGAATAAATGGGAAAGCAAATGATACATGTGAAAGCTAAAACCATGTTCTGTACCATAAGAAGCATTCATCTCTGAGAGGTGGCAGCTAACTAATTGTGGTAGAAACAGATACAGTGTAAAGTGGCAGCTCTGAGATGGGAGTTATGATTGGGTAGTAATTAGGAGCTGGGAGCAATATATCTTAAACTGTTGCAATTCAGAGTGCCTGCCTGTCCCCCTAGTCTTGAGATATCCTTGCAAGTTTAGATCATGCTGCTTGAACTTGTTCTTGGGTAGCTACAGAGAAGCCCAGTATCTGCAATGACAGTTTTTTATTCCTTATTTTACACCTATTTGACAGTCAGCTACCATGCAGAAAGAGCTAAGGCAATTTAAGACTTCTTGAGTTTTTTCCTAGCTTAAGTCGATGCTGCATAGTTCTCATCATAGCTGAAGTGTAGAAGATACAGTAGGATTAGCTGGAACTTAATAGGAGCAGTACAAAGATTTATTTGACGCCCCATGTCCCAAAGTTTGCAAGCGGGGTAACTTGCTTAGCTTTAGTTGCGGTGTTTTCACCAGTCCAAGCAAGAAGATTCATCTTGCTTCCTGACCTTTTGTTTTGATATAAATTGTAACTTCAATTTCTCTCAAAATAGGCCTCAACTTATTGAAGTTCTAGCTGTGGCCTTTGGGATATGAGGTTTGGTTTTGGGGTATTTTTTGACCAGCAGGGGGAATCTTCTGTGAATGCCTTGGAGGCTTTTGTATACAGGAACAGTGAGCTTGCTGTAAGAAGTTGAACAAAACAAACTGCTTATTTAGGATTTCTTGGGGGAAAAAAACAAAGACTTCAAGCTATAGAAGTCTAAGGTCTTGTCCCCTCTCAAAAAACAAACTGACCTCTCCCATTTTTTTATTAAATCGTAGTGTGTTAAATAACAAAAAAAAATGAAACTCTGTCTTTTTTAAATACAGGTTATAAATCGTTCAACAACAGAGCTACCTCTTACAGTGTCATATGACAAAATATCTCTTGGAAAACTCCGATTTTGGATCCACATGCAGGATGCTGTGTACTCCCTGCAACAGTTCGGTATGTTTTCTATCTTTAATCAGTTTAGGCCAAGTAAAACAAAACCTCTTTTTTTCTTTTCTTGTAAGTACGTAGATGACACTTAACTCTCTCTTTGTTTGGTGAAAAGGTTAAATGCTTTAAATCTTATGTTGTTTTACTTTAAGGTAAAGGTGGAAGTGAAATGTTAACATGTGGTAGGGAACAAGAATATAGAGGGAACTAACCATTTTTAAAACAAATCGTATTTGGATAGTACTACTGTAAAAGCATAAGAGACCAAAATAGGGGAGAGAATTTTCACCACAGTTTTTATCTGTCATTTGTTGAACAGAGAAGCTGGATCAGTGTTAGATAAGCGTGGATATCTGCTTTGATATAGCTGGTCGCAGTAGCCACATACCTACAGTGAAATACAGGCAGTCATAGCAGACTTTGGGCACAGAATAAGCTTTGTGAAGGAATCTGGGTTCTGATCATACTGCTTCTGACACTTAAGAAATGAATGGTCTCTGAGTTTGTCTCAGTTACAAATTTATAAGGTAATCCAGATAAACTGGAGGCTTTACATGCATAAAGCTATTAAATTCTGTTTTGATTAAATACAATGGAGTAAGAGTATATTTTCACTCTCAAGTTCATGTAGCTTTTACTGTCTTTAAATGTTTGTTCCACTGATGCGTGCCTTCATAAGTCTAATCATCACCTTTAAAAATCCACATCTATTTCTCAGAGGTTATCTTTGGTGTCTTAGTTTTCTCTCGCTAGACGGTAGTTGGCTGTGGGAACATTTTACAGAGAAGGTCTGGATGCTGTGAGACTGCTTGATACTGAACAACTTTAACAAGACCTTGAAGCAGAGAGCTGAAAGATAAACAAGTACCAACTGAAAGGAAAACAGAAGAGAACTGTAAACATAGTTAACTTTAGTGTAACTTGGTTTGTTGGCAGGCATGGTAGTTTAGCCAATAATATGTTAGTAATAGCTTTATGGACAGCTACCTTTAACCAATAATACACTGTAGTCACCCTCCTGGGCACACAGTTATGTAACCGAATAGTGTATAAAAAGAAACAGCTAAGCTTAATATATCGAACACTTGCTGATCGTATTAATCTCTGCATCTGGTTCCGTGATCTCCCGTCTACAGTTGGCTTCTTTATGCTTTTGTTTATGCTTTTCTCATGTTTTGTGGGGGGAGGGAGATGAGGTGAGAAATAAGGTTGTCCTAAGTGGAATCCAGCTGCTTCTCCTTAGCTCAGGCTAACATATGTTGAATCTACAAGTATAACATGCCTGCTTAAAATAACTGTCTTTAAAGAGTGAAGTAATTGCTCAGAGTTTGTGTGTGGCATTTGACCACCATAACTTCTCCATCAATTTTTGTGAGCCTCTTCAGAATGGCATAAGTGAAACATTCATAATCAGTGACTTGGCTGTCTTGGATAAGCGTATCAAGGCCTGTCACACTAAGAGTACCTCCTCTGCCTGAAAAAAAAAGCTTACCTAAGATACTGTTTATTCTCTTAGTGTGCAGATAGTGAAATGTAACATTTAAAATTTTGCTTTTGGAATAACTTATGAAAAGGTCACCTTAGATCGGTAGCAAAACTCCCAAATAACTGGAAAATGCGTAAGTTTGCATTCTTCTTGCTGTAATAAAAGACAGCTGATGGGACAAAGTGAATTGGTACTGAGCTGACCAGTGTCACAATGGTTACCATTGCCGTAAATGCAGCAATGTGTATTTTATGGGAAGGGTAGATTTCAGTCACAGTCGCTGGGTTAATGAAGGAGGTATCTTAAGACTGGCTGAAGAAGTTCAGAGGGATGCTGTATTTTCTAGAAAAAACACTCCTGGGTGCTGGCAACTGTATTTGTCATGGACAGCCTCTATAACTTATTTTAAATTAATGGTTTTCCAGCATATAACAAGAAAGCAAGGTTCCTCCTTTAGGAGTTTTGATAAGACAGTAGATAATATGAATTCTGCTTTCAGACTCTGCTTTTTGGAAGAAGCTTTACCTCTTTCCATTTACAGAAGAGAAGCTTCCAAGTTAATTCTGCAAGGACTGTCAAGAGTTGATCCCTAATCCATAATCTGTGGTCTATAATGTAGCATATATGGCTGTGTTTCCCACTGACCTTTTTTGTCCTCCACAGTGTAGTTTTCTCATTTTTTCAGTTTTTGATGTAAGGCTCACTTTTCTTATGAATCAAATAAAAGTTGAATAATCCTTTTTCTTCCCATTCAGACTGCAGTGACTTCCTGTGTCTTGCCATTTATGTGTCCGGTGTTCAGCTTGGACTGTAGTTACGCAGCATGTTAAACGCGCATCAGTGTGGTTGTAACTGATGGGTTTTGATTAAGGCGAGCAAAATAACTAGCCAAAATATGGGTAAATTTCAGTTTTAAGAGAGGTTTAACAATAAGGCTGCCATCTTGCTTTGTATTTATGACCCTTAATAAAACATGTGCAGGTGATAGAAAATTCCTTTCATACTGGACTCTAGCATAACAGCAATTAACTGTCTAGTACTTCTTCTGTAATTACTTTTTCCTTCTCTTAGGATTTTCAGAAAAGGATGCAGATGAAGTTAAAGGAATTTTTGTTGATACTAACCTGTACTTCCTGGCTTTGACGTTCTTCGTAGCAGCATTCCATGTAAGTAGACAAACTGGGTTTTAGGAATTATAGCATATTAAAAAAAGGGATGGGAGGTGGGTTGAACTTCAGCTCTTATTGACCTTTATCTCTTTATTGAGAAGTGATCTAGGAAATAAGCATTTCAGTGGAGTGGTGGGAGAGGTTTCTGGTACAAGTCAGCTATTTCCAATACCAAGTTAATATCAAAATCTTCAGATAAAAATGTGAGATAACTGGGTATAAGCTAAACAGTCTTGGCTGAAGTATAAAATATTCAACTTCATTATCTTTTTTTTTTTTTTCCTGAACCAAAGCACTGAGAATTAATATACTTGTCAACATTTTTAGATTTCGTTGTTCTCCTTTGAACATTTTTGTCTTACACAATTGCCCTCAATGCACTTGCTGTATTCTGGGATGGATAAGAAATTGCTGAGCATGCTATGTTTCTGTATACATGCATTACAAACAGTTTGGTTGAAACCCTTAGACTTCCCAGCCATTTCAATTTGGGGTTTTTTTTTCCCCTTTCTGTTAATTACGTTGTAAGATATATATAGGCTGAGACTAGCTCTTCTGATATATTTTTACTTTAGTGTATCATTTGCCCAAATTAAAAAAATAAACTTTTTAATTAAAATTCTATGACCCACGCATTTCTTGAGTCTGTGCTACTTTTTTTCTTTTTTTTAAGACAGTGAGTGCTTAAAGGATACTGAAAAATGTCCTGGCAGCATTAAGGGGTGCATTCAGCACAGCATTACCAGCCAGTCAAGAGAGATGATTATCCTGCTGTATTTAGCATTTGGTGTGGACTCACCTTGAGTACTGTGTGCAGTTCTGGCCCCCCACAATTCAAGAGGGATGTTAAGGTACTCAAATGCATCCAGAGGAGGACAACAAAGCTGGTGGAAGGGCTGGAAGGAGTGCTCTGTGAGGACTTGTCTGGTTCGTAGAAAAGAACGCTGAGGGGTGAGCTCCAGGCTCTCAACAGGTTCCTCAGGAGCAGAGAGAGAAGTGCTTCTTGGTATCCAGTGAGAGGACACATGGGAATGGTTCAAAGCTGCACAAGAGAAGGTTTAGACTGGGCATTAGGAAGTGTTTCTTTACCAAGAAGGTGGTCAAACACTGAAATAGACCTCCTAGAGAGGTGGTCGATTCCCCATGTCTGAGTGTCTTAAGAGGCATCTGGACAATGCCCTTAACTACATGCTTTAACTTGTCGTCAGCCCTGTAGTGGTCAGGCAGTTGAGCCAGCTGATTGTTGAAGGTCTCTTTCAACTGAAGTAGTTGTTTCCTTTCTGTTCCATGCTATTCTAAACACAAATACTGAAAGTACTGGAAAAAGTACCCAGTAAAAATAAATTTAATGCTAAAATGCCCTTGAAGTTCAAGATCAACTTCTTTGTGATGAAACAGAAGAAAGTTACTTGCTGTATTTTAGGATTTTTTTGAAAGACTGGTTCTATCCAAGCCTAAATTGACTATCAACCTGATACAAAACACTTCTAATCTAATTTACTGTGGCTTTCCCTGGTCTGTTAAGGAGGAGAGCAATTCCTTGGAGTCCTCAGTTCTTCATCCTCTTATCATATGTTACCCTATATTGGGTCACTAACTTTATGGAATGCAACATTGTAATAGTAGGTGGAATTCCTCCTGTCCTTTTGCGCTGGTTGGGTCCTTGGGCTTGGGCTCTAAGACAGTTTTTAGTTTTTATTTGTGGTATTTAGTTTTTATTTCTGAGGCTTCTAAACCAGATTTTTCTTGCAATTCCATCTTAAATGCATTTTTAGCAGTTTAACTGGTAATCTTTCATGTATGAGTAAATGAGTGTGTTTCTTGATATTTGCAGCTTCTCTTTGATTTCCTTGCATTCAAAAATGACATCAGTTTTTGGAAGAAAAAGAGAAGCATGATTGGGATGTCTACGAAAGCAGGTATGGGCCAGAATGTGAAGTGCTGTGCATCTGCTATCTAATATATACCGTGTGGTTTTAGTCTAAGTCAGAACTTTGTACATTCACCAAGATGGCAAAATGAGATGTGTTTGTGTATGAAAAGGTCATGACTAACAGGCTGGTTCAGCATTGTGCTCCGGTATCACCTGCTTTTAAGCACTTTATGTCACTTCTGAGGTTCGACTTTCTTACAATTGAGAATAATTTAATACTAAGTCACCAGATTTCCTTTGTTGAAGGAACAGAAAAATACTTGTGTTGTCATGGATAATGCTGTTCCACGAGTCCTGTATGTACATTGTAGATACTGAGATACTAAAAAATATTTTTGAGGAAACATGCTCTAGTGTAACACTTTGATTTGGGCTTAGGTGTGAACAGGGGCAGTAGGAGCAGCTGGGGGAAGGTTGAATTGAGTTGGTTGTTCGAAAGATGAAAGAAATACAGTGGTGCGACATTGTCAAGCCATCCTAGAGACAGGTGAAGGTA
>WAAB01001664.1:0-66282 GCA_013389865.1 Piaya cayana | reverse complement strand
TTCTCCCCAAGATCTCATTTAAACCTCCCCCTATCAGCTCAAACCCATTCCCTCTCATCCTACCCGCACATTCCCCGATCCAAAGCCCCTCCCCAGCTTCCCTGGAGCCCCTTTCAGCACTGGAAGCTGCTCTAAGGTCTCCCCAGAGCCTTCTCCAGGCTGAACAACCCCAGCTCTCTCAGGCTGACCTCATACAGAACATCCTCTCCACTCCTTATATATATATAAAGTTATACACCTATCAAATCAGCCACATGTTATGAAGAAAATTCCTGTTCTGTTAAGATAATTCAAATCAGGTGCTCTCATGCCTGGACTTTTAGCAGTGCCTTAAATGAATATACTCTTCAGCCAATGCTAAAGGATTGAGCCCAATTAAAGGCAGGTAGTCAACTCCTGTCCCAGCTCTCAGTCTCCTGCTTGTTCCCCGTGGTGGGAGCAGGGAACGGCAGCTCCTGCTGTATTTCTGTGCCCTCTTGCACCCCAACCAGCTCATCTGCATGTTCAGTTTGGTGAGTCAGGGAGATAAACTATGTGTGTACGAATGAGAACAGGTCTGCATCCTTCTAGTGACTTAATTACCATGGTTGAACAGTAAAATAAACTGGATTTTCCGCACTTGGTGTGCACAAGTGAGTGCCTGGCTGACCTCCCTCTAAAAACCTTCCTCCCGCTGGCACCAGGAAAGAACCCACAGTAAGTGAGAGGGCATCCAATAAAGCCAGGAGTTAGGGATTCCCTTTCCATTGTTTTGTGTTACCTCATCATAATCTCTCATTTTAGCTTGTTCTTCAAAATTCTTATTTCCCACCCAAAACCAGTTCCAGTTTCTGCAAAAACCATTCAGACAGGACTTGTGTTACCCCAACTAATCCAATCGTCGATGCTGAACCTCTGCCAATGAGGCACCTGTTTTAAAAATCAGATTTTATTGCTTTGTTTGCTGCTTTACTGTTGCTTTATTACCTCGTGGCAGGATAACAGAGCACGACCTCCCCTTCAGCACCTAGGAAATTATTCCAAAGGAAATCGGCACTTCTAACGACACGAATTAGGCACAAAAAGCTGAAGAGAACACACCGTGTGCCAGCGCTTTCTTAAACAGCAGTAACTTTATTGCCCACAGACAACGCAAACATTTTCCACCCTTGCTGCAATTCAGCAAGTCACCTACTTAACAAGGTTCACAAAAACTATTGATTTCAGACGTACCCTACGGTTCTTTGAGCATGTTCTCGGTTCAGGTGTTTATTATTGCTCAAATCTACGGTCTGGTTGTGATTGGCCACTCAGTCACGAGATATGCAGGATTAAAGAGGACACAGGACTTTAAGGGATTCGCTCTTAATTAGAAAACACACCATCCTGTAGGATAGAAAACAATCCAAAACGGCGATATTCGAGTTTCTGAGTCCAGACTTTCTTTGGGCACAGCACATCGAGATTCAATTCGAAGCAGAATGGAATATCGATAGAAAAAAAAAATAACCGTACGCTGATTTGTGAGCAAGAGCATCTCAGCACGGATGAAGTGTTCGCACTAGGGATGCTGTAGTGTAGAAATAATAAATAGGAGAAATATCACTGGCGTTACACCAAAGGAAAGCTTCAAAGGCAAAAAAACCCCAAAGCACCTCCTTAGGCCAACACGATTCCTCCGACTGCAGCTCCCTCACTCTCTCAGGGCACCTCCCCCCAAACCAGGGATCTCCTTTCTCTCCAAAAGCAAACATCCTTTCTCCTAGCACCAGGGCCTTGTAGACAGCGCGTTTTTGAAGGAAAAGGACGAAAAAGGTGCCCCAAAGGCTCCACAGAGCTGTTCCAAGCTGTCAGTACAGAAGGGACAGAGGCCTGGGGGGTGTCTTTCAAAAATGAACGTTCTCGCTTTACCTCTCGATAGAATCCCCACTCGTTGCTATTTCCCCCCTCAAATCCTGTCTAAAAAAAAAGGAATCTGAATGTAAAAGAAGTAAACCACGCACATAGGTAAATAGAAAATCGTGCTGTTTAAGCCGATACACGAAGATGATCAGCAAGACGACGAAATCCTGGGATGTGTGAATAAAGGGTAAAACTCGTGCGCTCTGGCTGGGGCGCAGCACTTCTGGCGTTCAGAACGCTCTCGTGTATGGACTGAACGCACCAGAAGCCACGGGAAGAAGTAACTCAGGAGCGATTTAGTGGGAGTTCTCAGCAGAGACGTTTAGCAGCACTGAAACAGAGGGAATTCCCTTCCCTCACGTACCATAAAATCCTGCTTTATGCTAATCTAACAACCGCATCATCTCGGTTCCACATTTCGTGCTAAAACGAGGCATATCTCTTTACAAATGGCCAAATTCACAAGCAAAACATTTAAACCAGAAAAATAAAAAACTGTTTTCTTCTACATTTATTGCGGATATTAAAGGATTAACAATGCTAACAGGTTTACTTACACTAAAAAGAAATGTCAGTTACCCAATAACATAAGCATCTACTTTGTCGCTAGCGCTGTGGCCCATGTGCACGGAACAGAAACTAGCAAATTGCTCTACGAGTTTAAATGGCAAAAAAAACCAACCCAAAGACAGTAGACACACCACTGAAGTTAGTTAAAATGTTCACTGAAGCTTGCAGTCTTCATGGAAGAGAGCCTGGAACTAAAATAACAGAAAAGAAGCTAGTAAACTTCAAACAAGGCAACGCGTCTGCATAACAAATGTTTCACATCTACAAGTATTTATAACTGGCAAATCAGAGCTGCCTGCAAAAGCAGGTCAAAAAATCAAAGGGGTTTCCTTTTGCGAAAGGAACGTAAGGTCATCTCTCGGTAAAACAAGATAAAAGGGGGTAAAGGGTAACCCAGTGGAGAGCAACGCTGGAATCTCAGCACCAGCACCGCTCCGCTTGAGACCTCGTCCAAAATTAAAGTTTGGCACGAGAAGGACAGACCGTTCCACAGAAATCCAGAGCAGCAGGTTGGGCTTTGCCCACGGTTCACCTTTATTCTCAAGGCAGCGTTAGACTCTAAACTGATTTGTGCTCGGAAAGGACGGCACCTTTTCCCAGTCGGGATCCCAACGCTTCTCCCCGAGCAGCTAAGCAGGCGTTTTGCACCGAGCCCAACGCTGGTTGGGGGCTGAGAGTGGATTTTGATCTACTGTGAAGCTCCACTTCGCCTGGTGCCCTCCTGCGTAGCGTAACACATCATCAAGAAGCCTTCAAAAATGCAAAGAGGGGAAGTGGAAGTTTGCAGGGACATAAAAATTGTGAACAGGAACACCAGCAGCCTCAGTGCTGGAACTAAAAGAACAGCTCAAGCCTTTTGAGCGGGGCTGAGAAATAACTTGGAGGCCAACAGCACCGGTTCCAGCGTCATTCTAAACCTGGGACTGGCAGATCGCCTCTCAAAAGGCTCGTTTTACGCTGTAAGTACTAATTGGGCACAGGAAAGAGAGAGAGGCAGTGAGGAACACACCCAAATAGGAACTTAACAGGTAAGCATCCGCTGCCAAATCCTCTAGCTGACGATCTTTAAAGTGCAAAACACTTAAGGATTTTAAACATCTCTGAGTAAAGCCTACGAGAAATGTTCTGGGCTACTGAGCATCCTGAATCACGCCTGACAACCAGATAAATTCCTTTGTGTTTAGAGCCTTCGTGCTTCGATTTCTTGTAACGTAAAGGTGAAGACGCACGGAAAAACAGAACTACCAGCGTGTTTTTCTTAAACCTGCCAGCGTGGGTTTATTTGGTGATTATGTGCTTCAAGGCAACTGAAAATTGCACTGTGACACAATTGCGCTTCTCATGGTTTCAAAGATCCATGCAGTAAAAGAGGGAAAAAAAACTTGCATTCATCAACTAAAAACTGGTTGTTGCAAGCAAGGATAAGTCTGTTGCTACGGAATGAAAGCGAAGAGACGCTCCCTTTCAACCAGCAGGGCTTTCAATGGAGAGAGAGAATATAATTTCGTTCTTTAAACAGCAGGCACAGGCAAGCTGGTAACCAACAAACACATTTTCTTATTTATTTCTCAGTTAGGAACTGGAGACGCTGCCTCGGGACAGCGAGGCGCTATTCGTGGTGTCCCACACGCTCTGTGCTCTACAAGAACCTTGGTGAGGCATGAAACCATCGACAAGACAGCACTCACTGCCACAAAATACGCATCGGCTCATGCTCGACTCCTTTAAGAGAGCTTCACTGAGGAAGGCGTGGGTGCTCTAACGTTCAAGTGAGGACTTCTGGCTAGTTTTAGAAAGGTAACGATGGAGAACAAGTAAGCTAAAAAGTGGGATGTTAAATTCTGTCCCTCTCAGTAATCCAGGCACGGTTCCCTCATCGGCGTGCAAGCCGGGAAAAGATGAACGATCAGACCTTGAATGTTTTATTTGTGGTAACACTGCTAAATCTTTCCCGTCGTGCTTCACCAGAGAGGTTAACGCTTTTTGCTGAAGCACAGCAGATTCATCCAGTCTTCTCTTTCAGCAAGTTCTGGGAAAGTCCCTTAAAGTACAAGCTTTTTTGTCATATTTCTCGGGATTTTTCAATACAAGAACTTCTGCAAAGCAAACCTCAAACAGAAATGATGGTCTTAAACAACTGAAGATCCACTTCTAGGTGACTTCTAAGTGTCTTCAGTATTCTCTGCAGACACATAGACAGGACTTGCTCATGGCTTAACCTTCTTTGCGAGGAAAATGAATTACGCAAGAATTTGTTAGGAGAAGAGCTGTAAATGTGTGTATAAACAAAGTTTACTTAAAGTAGGTACTACCTGTTCATTACAATCAAAAAAAGCCTTAGCAGCCGAGGTTTTCAAGGAAGAGTTTGGTGTTCTCAGACTCAGACGAGCCCAGTTATTCATCCTACGCTTAAAAGTTTAGAATCCTACATAAAACAAGCATGCAGGTAGAGGCTCTTCTTAAAACTGGCATATGGAGGGAAGGAAACTGCTTTACGCAGCACCCAGAAGTAGATCGGAAGATCAGCCCATCAACAAAATGGAGCAAAATAAAATCCTAACTGCCTTGCAAGAAGATCTGAATTTGAGAAGGTTCTTGGCTTCAGAAAGGATCCAAGCCAAAACAGGCTGGGCATATTTTTCATGTTGCTTATTCTGTTTTTTTTTTTTTTTTTTGCTAAGCCATCTCATCACGTAACAGACAACCTTGGCCAAAGAGAGAGGTAAACAGGCACTTCCGAGAACAAAAATCAGTTGTTTCTTCCTCAGAAGATGACATCCAAGTGGTTAGCTTGCACGATTAAAGACAAGGCTAACTGTAACCTTGGAAAGTGTTTGAAAACATTAGTGTTGGAGTCCGCTACTACAGAACAAAGTGTCCTTCGTACTGGCGCACTCTGCCGCAGATCTTTCCCGCAGCAGCCTTTGCATCTCCGTGCGCTTTCTAGCGAGGGAGCCTCTTATGTCAAACCTAGAAAGTAAGATTTGGGGTAACTGAGCAGCTCACAGCAGGTCAACGCAGGTCTGGGTTTTCACGACACGTTAGGAAACCAGAGAGACTCATGGAAACAGCAACATTCTCCTGGTAAAGGGAAGACTTAAACAACCCCCTGGTAATTTTAATGTTTGCAGGAATTCATAAACCAGACGTGTCCATTGCACATACCTATTTACTTGCTCTTTTCTGCCTGTACATTTGTATCATTCTCTGACGGAAAACATCAAATGCATCTTCTTTATTTTCTTCCCCTGCAACACCCAAGCCCTCCCCTGCAGAGGTAGCACCCCTAGGGAGTAAAATGAAGAGTTAGAACACTCTGTTGCGCTTACATTTGACAACGTGCAGAAGAGATCTAAACAACAGCTCCCGACACAGTCACAATTCAAGTGGAGAGCAATTCTCCTCCAATCGTGGGAGAAGGGAGTGGAGACTCGGTACCTGGCACACCAGATCAGCTCTAAAACCGTTCCCCACCTCCCATCACACATGCAAATACCCACCAGAAGAAAAGGCTCCTCTGACATGAGAGGAGCAGGGAAGAGAGTCATCTAAGAGATTGAGTTCTTACATGAGCGCCTGTATTAACCACTTTGTTCATGGGAGGTGGGATCCTCTCTGGAAAAGACGGCAAAAATTGCCTTATTTCTTACATTTCAAAAAATGACAGAAGTCAGAGGCTTTGCGGAATGAGCAGGAAACGCCTCGTTATTACGTTACCAAGGGAACACATAACGCTGCTTGCTTAGAATTTCTAGTGCTCAGAGCCAGATGAAGTCTTGGAGGACACACTCCACAGGCAAAACCTGGAGCTCCTGCCCTCCGAGGGAAAATGAGTTAACAACTCCTCTCTCTTCAGCCAAACGTGCTGACAGAAGCAGGCAGGCCTTGACAATACCAAAACAACTTTTTTTTGCCCTGGAGACCTTGAGTTTCTTTGTGTAATAACTGATGTACCTGAATAAACCTGCTTTAGCTATCAGCATTTTCTAATGATCAAGAGGCACTCAACGCTAGCACCGGAGTCTATCCGGTTATTAATTCCTCCCCTCTTGTGCAGAGAATGAGATTAGGTAGCACGTGGACTTTTAAAAAAAAAGTCATCAATAGAAGAGCTGGTGGTTTTCAAAAGGGGAGAAAAGAGCAGAGGCTACGGATTGCTAAATGGATAAAAATACCCCTGCACTGCACCAACGGGAGAGAGCAAAACGTTAAATTGCACTGTTCCCATCCTCACTGAAATCGTCCTGAAGTTCTGTCCAAAGAACGACCTTGATGGGAAAGCAGAGAGCGGTTCAAACCGTGAAAACAAAAATACGGAGCTCTCTTCACGTCACAGAAAAGGTCAATGAGATTTTGCAGGAGGTACAGAACACGGTTCCTCACTGCTCTTTGCGGGTGTCTTTACAAGGTGACACAGCATCGGACTCAACCTGGAAAAACTCTATTTCCCTCATTAAAAATGCAGTTCTTAAAGATGGCCAGAAACCTTTAGGATGTGTTGGGCTGTCAGATCAGGCACAATTAAGCAGCTCCTGATTAGCTGCGCAGTGAAACTTGTGCTAGGGGCTACAGAAAGCAACAAATTACTCATAGATTTGGTCCCAACAAGCTCTGAGGTTAGGGCCAAGGTTCTAACACTGGTGAACACGAGAGCTGCAGGTGAAGCGAGTTGCTTCTTCATTGTCTGTTAACACTGAAGAAGAAATTATAGAAAGTGTCATGATGGCCCCTGGGAGCACAACAGGAAAAAGAAAGCCAACAGCTACAAGGCCCAGGGCTCCCCACGAAGGGAACACAGAAATCCCTGGAGAAAGGAGGCTGTTAAATCACAGACCACACGTGTGGGCTGGAATGTGGGTTCAGAAATAATTAGGGAGTCAGGGAGTTGAAGGAGGCATTATCAGTTCTCCGTGCTGGCAGCAGCGGCTGCTGGATACAGCAGCTTTAGAAGAGAAAACAAAGATTCAAAACGAGAAGGATATTTTGAAGGAAAAGCACGCTTACCTGCTGGCAGATGCACTTACCTCTTTCAGTGTGCGGTGGAATGAATCACAAAATTAGAGTGAAAAATACCTTTGCTGCCTAAACCTAGGAGCGTTATCACACTGTGTGATATTCCTAACATCTATTTATCTAGGATGTACCTGGTGTGGCAGCAAGGAGAGCCCCCAGATAAAACTGTGTTAAGGAACCCTGAAAATACACTAAGCAACCAAAAAATAAAACCCAAAAACCCAGAGAACAGGGGCACCCCACATGTCTTCAGAAAGCGTCCTCGCACTGCAATGGTCACGCTGCAGCCTTCAGTGATGTCAAAGAGGGTGGCGAGAACCAGCCACCTGCCAGAGCAGCTTTACCCAGAAAAAAAACCACGTGAAATCGCCACGCTCAGCTTTGCTGAGGCCAAAGGCCAACGTCAGGATGGAAACAACCCACTGAACCGGCCCCAGCTAGGTGGGGTAGAGACACAGCGTTACTGCTGGAATCCCAGCCTTTTCCAGAGCTGTCCCGCTGCGGCAGCGTGTTCGCGTTACATACACTTTAACGGGCTCTCGGATTCCTTTCCCTCGTGTACCAAGGCCGTGGCCTTCCTGCCAGCCCATCTTCTGCAGCATCTGGAAACCCACGTTCCTGTTGGTCAGCTTCTTGTGGGAAAATTCCAAATCTTTTGGTTTCTGTGGGGAGGAGAAGCAGAAGAAAAAAAAAAAAAACACAACAAATCCAAACATAAACTCGGTGTGTTTGCATTTCTGGATACATAGAAATATCTCTGGCACTTCTCTAGCTGCACAGATAACGCCTGTCGAAGAGTAAATATCCGCCTTGCCAGTTTGAGAGACTATTTCAGGGTCTCAGACTCTTTAAATACATTATTATCATCACCAGGAATAGACATTCATATTGTAAAATGCATTTATGGTTTTTAGTAACTAACACTGAATGATCTGATGACTGAATCTCTACGACAAATATAGAAGCAGCCAAACAACATCTCACCAAGTCTGGGAAGTATTTTGCAGAGAGCAACTCACTGATTTCTCTATTTTTTTTTTTTTAACTGGAAGACAAGATTAACACCCTGCTTTTAAATAGTGCTGTAATCCTAAAATGCTTAATTTTGGTAGTTAAAGGACAACAGGAGCCACGGCTTTCCTCAGTCCTAGCCCAGTCTTTGTCAGGATCAGGCTCTTCAGGTTCTAATTCTGTTTTACGACAGTGACACCTCTTCAGAGGCCGCCTCCTGCAGATTCTCAGAATGAAAAGGCAAAACCAGAAGAGTTCTTTACCTTCTTCTTCTTTGTAACCGGGCAACCGCGAGGCCTATCGTAAGCGATTCTGACAGGTTCATGCACTGCAAGTCAAACCAAAGACAAAACTCAGCTGCAAAGAAAAACATCTGTAATACAGAGCTCCAAAAGCACATCTCAAGGGGGACGTGACTCAAAGCCTTGGCAAGAAGGGCTGGAATGACAAGAAATGAAGCAGTGAGGTATTTTATTTCCCTCCACTATATAAAAGGTAATTAGTACATGTATTTAGTTTTGGACATTTGGACTGACGGACGATAAGGATTTGAGATCTTTCATTTCTCTGAGCTTCGGTGATAGAAAATTCAGAATGCACCTAAATGAGATTATCGTCTATCGCTTTCCTATCACAAATGACAACCTTCACCAATAAAAAAGTCACTATGCAAAGACAAGACGCTTGTTTAAGCGGTTGCAGAGCACAAATAATCAGGTTGAAGCTACTTCAGTCTCAGTTCTTAAAACATCAAGACCACACGGACAAATCTGGCCAATCCAAATCTAAATGTATTCAGACAAATACTCAAATGGAGCACTGAACACATTTTAAGTCTATTAAACCTTGCGTACGCTGATAAATAAACCCTGCAAAACCTCCTACCATGAGTTTTCTAAGCAGCAGACAGGATTATTCACATATACTTGTGGAATATTTGAGGATTGGTGCCTGATGCAAACTTTGCTACTGCGCTATAATACAAATAGTGTTATATAATTTATTCAGATTCTCCTTTGTCAGTGACTGACCCTTTAAAGCGAACATTGAGTTCACTTTTGTGCTAAAGAAAGGCGATTCGCCAATAACAAAGTACGTAAGATCAAGTACTGAGCTCCACAAAATGTTTTTCGGTGACGCTCACCTTTTGGTTCTTCTATGAGGCAAATCCTTTTAGAGGCGGGAATCATACCGACTTTCAGAGACTTGCTGCTGATTCGTTTGCGAGGAAAGGGGGTGCCAGGAGCGGGAGCTGATGCCTGTGTCGACAGATTGGGTACAGCGCCATCAGATGACGCAGCCAGCGGCATTTCACCTGTCGCTATCTCCTCTCCTGTTCTGGAAATCATCTCTTCAGCTAGGTTTTCCACACTTCTACCTGCTGACATGTCATCCTCTTCTCCTTCCTCCGCTTGCTCCATTTCCATCTCTTCCAAAGGCTGGGATATATCCTCCTCAAACTCCGCTTCCTCCTCGTTATATTCGTCCTCCTCCTCTTCCTCCTCCTCCTCCTCCTCTTCTGAAATATCCAAGTTCCTCTCTTCAGGTTTAACGCTCTCCCCGGCATCGGCTGCTTCAGACACTGCGCTGAAGTTAATGGATGGACATAACTCGTAGACCTTCATTCGATAAAACTTGAAAGCAGAGCTGTTTCGATCTTGTAGAAACCTGCGAAAACGATACCAGAAAGATATTTCCTTTAGTTAGCACAAAGCAAGGCAGCAAAAATAAACCTCTTGTTAGGGTTTTATTTTTTAATGGTCTTTCCAGGTGTGTTTTTGGAGAGCTGTAGGATTCCCCAGCATCTACTGGGAACAATCATTCCTCAATCCTCATTGCTTTTTACCAGCCCTTCTCTACCCGTGTTGTAAAGAATTCAGTACCATTATCTTCACTCAACAGATGGAGAAACTAAGAAAAGATGCTAGCTCTGGGTGACCCAGAAGGCAAACAGCGAAGCACAGAAGGGAATTCAGGTCTTCCAAACAGCCGTCCTGCGGTCCATGTGCAAACAGACGTGTCGATTCGGAGAGACGGAAAAGACAGAGCAGCTCTACATGACTAAAAGAAAAACCTGCACTAATTTACACTGGAGCGCTCAGGCCGTCGCAATCAAAGCCTCGCTTAAAAGAATAACAAGAATAAAAATACTCTGACAGACTGTGTCAAGATGCAAGCCAATTACTTAAAACAAAAGACTACACGTATCAGTGCATGTGTGCATTTAGAAGCGGTTTTCTTTCTTAGTTATTTCAGATATTCATTAATGGAGGCTCAAAATCCTCTCTTCCTAAGCATGGTGTATAAAAGAATATATCAACAAACAATAAAAGGAAATTTCTCTTTAGTAATTGTTTAGGAGGTTGTAGTGAGGCGGGTGCTGGTGATTTCTCCCAGGGAACAAGCAATAGGATGAGAGAAAAATGGAGTCAAGTGGCGGCAGGGAAGGATTAGATTGGAGACTGGGAAAAAATTCTTTACTGAGAGAGCAGTGAAGCCCTGGCAGAGGTTGCCCAGGGCAGCGGGGGGGTCTCCATCCCTGGAGGGGTTAAAAAGCACGGAGAGATGGCATTTTGAGACACAGCTTAGTAGGGATGGTGGTGTTGAGCTGATGGTTAGACTGCATGAGCTTAGAGCTTTTTTACAACCTTAATGATTCTATTTTGGTTTTTCTTGTTGGGCCCTGTACACAGATCGACGTGTGGTTTACTCACCAGAGGTCTGGGTTATCTGCACTGTTGTCTATGCTGAACTGCTCGATTTCTGGTCCTACCTGAGCAACAAACTTGGCCAGCTTCTCAGCAGTTTCCATCGTTTTTGCATCCACTGCAAGAAACAAAAAAGCTTGTTAACTATTAGCTTCGCACAAAATCTGCATCACTGAAACATCAATGCAGTTGAGACATATCTACTTCAGCAAAAGAAAATATTTTTAGAGTTATCTGCAGAACACACTATGTAATGTTTGAATTTACAATTTAAAATCGAATCTTCACTTACCATCAGGAAACTGAGAGGACAGCGGTGGGAAAAGTTCAGCTGGGGCTAATAAATCCTCGGAATCTGCCCTTCCTTCGGCTGGCAGAGCCTCTTCCGAATTAGCAGCGCACTGCGAGGATGAGGCTGCAGCGAGGGACGAACTCGTCTCCGCCAGGCTGCTCTCCGACCCAGAAGCCTTTGACTGGACTGACCCCTGAAGATGCTTGTCCTGGGGCTTGAGCAGGGTCCCCGCTGCCAGCACAGTCTGTGTCCCTGCGGTTGCTCTCGTCACCCTCCTTCCTCGAACGGCACGTTGGGTGAGAGCTCCAAGCCTCTTTCTTTTAAACAGCCGCCTCTTAATGCTCGCGACCCTCCTGGCGTACAGCATGGCCCTGACTGATTCTGTCGCGGATTCTTCTAGTGTTTTGCCCTCACCGCCCTCGTCCTTTCCCGACGCCGTCAGCCTCTGCATCTCAGACAACCTCAGTCTGTAATACTTGTACTCTAGACTATCTTCATCAGACAAGAACCTAAACAAAAATCATATAAACAAAGCTGAAAGGGCAACTGATCTCCAATTCCCAGATTAGAAGTTCAGTAGCAATCGATGCTTTTTTTTCTGAGGAATAGACAAGTTAATGGTCGCCTGCAGAGGTTTTTCTCAGCCTAACAGCCATCTCCACCTCTAAAGCAGTAAGAGAAGTGTGCTGAGCAAATAAATGATGGAGGGTTTTGACATACATCGTTGGGTTAGTAATTAATCAGCTATGCTGCAATTCACACGTGAAGAGATACTGTCTTATTAAAAGATTATGACACTTGGAGCTGTCTCAGCGTTCCTTTTCCAGCATTATTCACGGAACATGAGATCCATAAGCCTGTTACCGTGCTGTATGTTTATATCGACTACATTTGCTTCCTATTTCAATCCAGGCTATAGAAATAGCTTTAACACCTCGTGTTTGGACTGACACACAGTCACTACTGACAGATCAAAAGAAGATGATCTACTAGACCAAAGAGAAGCAACAGGACGATTTCCAGGGGTATCAGGAAGCCGAACGAGCTTAGGAAACACTTTCAGCAAGTCTGATTAAATATACGATAGGCTCTGTTCCTATGCCCCTTGAATGAAATGCTGAATGTAATTAAATATATTCTGAATACCTTCAGCAGAGAGCAGGATCAAGACACACGGTTCAAACACACCTACCAATATTCGGGGTTGTTCTTTTGAGCGTTTCTCTCTTTGGCAGACAAGGTTCCTGAAACGATGCTGTTCACTAGCTGCTCGATTGTCTCCACAACTTTCCGATCCGCTCGCTGTGGGGCTGCAGGAAGGAAGATGAAGCAGTAATTGGGTTANTACCCTTAAACAGCAAATTCTCGTTGCTCCAAAGGGATTTTGTGCAAAATAAATATATTTGAACACCACTCTGAAGGGGCGAATTCCAAATTATTGGCCACTCTATTCCTGTAGATGGTAGTATATAAACAGCTTGAAAGAAATACACCTGCATCCAATAGAAGCAGTTAGAGGAACATCTCCAGCTTTGCTTCTATGCAAACACTCTGCGATGTAGCTGGTTACAGCTGCAGTCCCAGACTCCCTTGCTGGAAGCCATGAAGCTGGAGGGGAGGGCAGCTGGAGCACAAGGTATAAATCATAGAATCATGGGATGGTTTGGGTTGGAAGGGACTTTAAAGCCCATCCAGTTCCACCCCTGCCACGGGCAGGGACGCCTCCCACTGGCTCAGGGGCTCCCAGCCCCATCCAACCTGGCCTTGAACCCCTCCAGGGATGGGGCAGCCACCACTGCTCTGGACAACCTCTTCCAGGGCCCCCTCACCCTCACAGGAAAGAAATTCTTCCCATCTCAATCTCATTTCAGCTCAAAGCTGTACTCCCTTGTCCTATCTCTACACTCCCTGATCCAGAGCCCCTCCCCAGCTCTCCCGAAGCCCCTTTCAGTGCTGGAAGCTGCTCTAAGGTTTCCTCGGAGCCTTCTCCAGGCTGAACAACCCCACCTCTCCCAGCCTGTCCTCGTACAGGAGGTGCTCCAGCCCTCAGATTATCTCCGTGGCCTCCTCTGGACCCTTTCCAACAGTTCCACACCCTTTTTACGCTGAGGATTCCAGAACTGGATGCAGGACTCCAGATGGGGTCTCAGGAGAGAGGAGTAGAGGTGGAGAACCCCCTCCCTCATCCTTCTGGTCACGCTTCTTTTGATGCAGAAGGAAGGAAGGAGACATGCTTTTATCCAAAAAGCTGAAAGCGATCGTTACAACAGAAAATATTTCCCACCTGCCTCAGCACTGCGAGGGATTTAGGTGGAATTGCCAGAATTAGGAATCCCTGACCCATAAAAAAATAAGATAAAATGCTAGTGACAAATAAAGACGTTAGGGACCACAAAGCGCCCTACAAGAGTTCACTCACTTTTAGCTTGTGCGTCAGGGGAGGGTTTTTCAAGCTCTGCTGTGGGCTCCGCTCCAGCTTTCTTCATCTGGATGGGATATCCACTTTTGTCCAGCCAAGCCTTCAAGTTTTCAATGTACTCCCTTCCGAACAACGTCGAATCGTCGAAGTTGGGGAAGAGCGTCGGTGCCGGAGCCATTTCCTGGAGCCCCACGGCTTCGAGTATTTTCTCTTGCCTAAAAACAGACGCCAGCGCGAAGGTCTGACCCAGAAGTGCTAAGGATTTACGACAGAGAGAAACCGTCGTCTCGAAAGCACTCGCCATCTCTCTCGGATTACCAAACCCGCTGGTCTTAATGCTTAATTCGTAAGCATTGCAGGCCATGAGGAGTGGGGTGACGCCTTTCAGGAGGCGATCCTGCAGCCGCATGATGTATTTATCAAAAGGCTTGATGATTTCAAAGAAGCAGTTCTTGGTTTTCACAGCCCCCTTGTCCAGGAGCATATTTAAAAACTCGTTGTCCACTTTGGGAGTCTTCAGAGCGGCGTGTTGCAAGCTCTTGATGGTAAAGAAGCAATAATCTCGGTGCTCTGGCTTTAAGGAGCATTTGAAGGACGCCAGCATCTTAGCGCAGGTTTCGGTCTCCAGTTCAAAGAGGGCTCCGAAGAGCCGGGAGAACTCGGCGTCGTTCTTGATGGCGTGAAACCCAGCCCATTTTATAATTTCTATTCCGAACGTTGAAAAAATGTCCGATTTGTCCACAAGATCAAAATTGAGATTTCTGAAGACGTGCGCAGGCTTCGGGAGCCTGAGAATAGGTCTCTGGGCTGTTATCGCCAGCCTCTGATTAGGCCGCGGAGGCAGCTTTTGATTAGGGTGCTGGATGGTCACCGGCCTCTGGTTGGGTTGTTCAGCAGCTTCTGGGAGTTGATCAGGTTGCGCGTCTGGCTTCTGATCGGGGCCTGGAGGCAGCTTTTTAGCATTCCATTTCTTCAGGGGAGGTTTGAGATCTCCTTTGAAAACTTTAGTCTTAACAACACCCCTTGTAATAGGCTTTCCTCGCAGAATCCTTCCCCGGCCGAGGTTGCCCCTCCGTATCGGGGGCCGGAACTCGCTGTCGGATTGCATCCCAAAGTCCACGTCGTACTCCTGATTCTCCATGTTGCCATATTCGTCTTCCATGAGTCCTGGCGAGCGAAAATCACCTAAAATATCTGAAGAACCAAAGTCAGTTTCGTGGGTGGACTCCCAAGAATCAGGGGGGCCGTAGTCCTGGTCATGAGAAGCGAGGCCTTCGTAGTCCCGGTTATGGGAAGCCGGACGCCCGTATTCCCGGTCATGGGAAGCCAGGCGCCCGTACTCCCGGTTCCGAGCTGCCGGATGCCCGTATTCCCGGTCGTGCGAGGCTGGACGCCCGTATTCCCGGTCCCGAGATGCCGGGCGACCAAATTCCCGGTCCCGAGACGCCGGGTGGCCGTACTGTTCGTGGTAATAATTATCTTTTCTTATGAGGGGACTAGCGGATCTATAGGAAGGCCCTGGATACTCGTCTCGTGGGTCTTCGCTCCAGTCATCGTGGGGGTGGTGCTGGGCGTTGTCGTGAGCGTATCTTCCATCGTCGTGGAAGCTCTCTTCATATCTTGGCCTCAGGACCAGCCTCGGAGGAGCTGGGAGGATAAAAGCATAAAAATACCAATGTAGGATTAAGGAAAAAAAAATTAAATACGGATATTTGGATGCTTATAAGAGCGAATAAAAATATACATATTGTTATTCAAAAGTTTCACTGATTTTGGATACTCCCATTTCCTTTTGTCCAGGTATTAAATCATTTGAAATAACCAAACCCAAACAAATTAATAACAATACCTAAAAGCAATTTATTTAAGCTTCTACTTTTTCTAAAGCTGAAGCACAAGTTCTGCTATAAATCTCACCATCCATGTGCTCACAACTTGCTCAGTCCTGGAAGATGCTAATGAGGAGCTCGTAATGCTTCTACTTGCACTTCTCTGATGTAAAAAAACCCCAGAGTTTGCACTTTGTGTTTCCACATGGAATTCCGCAGTTGAAAACAAGCTCCTATTTTCGATAAACTCACACGCAATTATAAAAGACAACATTCTAGTCAGAAACATCAGAATTTCCTGCAAAGTATCCAAGACTCCCCGTTCTTTAACTCGGAAAGTCAAGAACGCTTGAACAACTTAAGGATTTCAAATGAATTATTTCTCTAGAGCTTATACAACTTTAAGAAAACAGATAAGTCTCAATTTCCTCTGAATGCATTTCAAGTTATTTTTCAGGACATTTTAAGTGTCAAATTTATAAGATAAAAGAATTTGCAGATCAGGTTTTGTGTACGTTCACAGGATTAATGTCCTGCTTTTAGCATTTTCTTCAAAGCCCCAAAGGCCTCCACTCACTCTTGTTTATTTAACTTATCCAGACACCAACAGAATTCCAGCCTGCAGCGATGCCTCTGGAGACCTCCCTGAAATCGGACCCGCTCTCTGACACAGCCTGAACACAATTCCTTTGTTTGAAATTGCAATGATAAAATGGTTTGGGCTGGAAGGGACCTCCAAGCCCACCCAGTGCCACCCTCCGCCATGGGCAGGGACACCTCCTGCTGGATCAGGGGCTCCCAGCCCCATCCAACCTGGCCTTGAACCCCTCCAGGGATGGGGCAGCCACCCCTGCTCTGGGCACCCAGGGCCAGGGCCTCCCCGCCCTCACAGTGAAGAATTTCTTCCTAATGCCTCATCTAAATCTTCTCCCTGCCAATTTAAACTCATTCTCTCTCATCCTCTCCCTGCCCTCCCTGATCAATAGCCCCACCCCAACTTTCCTGGAGCTCCTTTCAGTGCTGGAAGCTGCTCTAAGGTCTTCTCACAGCTCTCCACGTTGAACAACCCCAACTCTCCCAGCCTGTCCTCATACNCCTGACCCTGCCCTGGCGGAGCTTGAGGCCATTCCCTCTCGTTCTGTCCCCTGTCCCCTGGCAGAAGAGCCCAGCTCCCTCCTCTCCACAACCTCCTTTCAGGTACTTGTAGAGTGCAATGAGGTCTCCCCTCGGCCTCTTCTTCTCCAGGCTAAAATAATAATTATAATATAATAATAATAATGAATAATATCAGTTGTACCGATCTACCAGCCTCTTCCTTACAAATGGATATGGAAAGCAAATCATGGGATGGTTTGGGTTGGAAGGGACCTCCAAGCCCATCCAGTTCCACCCCATCCATGGGCAGGGACACCTCCCACTGGATCAGGGGCTCCCAGCCCCATCCAACCTGGCCTTGAACCCCTCCAGGGACGGGGCAGCCACCCCTGCTCTGGGCAATTCGCATTCCACGCTAGAACAGTGTCAGTCACACCAAGCTAGCGGCCTCTTCCATAAAAAAAAAAAAAGGATGTGGGAAGTGGATCTCTCTGTATGAATCCCAAGAGACACAGATGGGAGGTGAGGGATCCAGGAGAGCCTCGAGTGGCAGCGCTGGTGTCAGTCACCCCGGGGTCTCCTCACCTTTAAAATGCTGGATGGGCTCCTCCATGGCATCTCCCCGCTCCATGCGGTACCTCTTCACTTTGTCCTGCACCACAGCATCAAACGCTTCCCGGGTGAGGCGCCGAGAGGCCATTTTCATCCTCAGGCACCGCACAAAGCCGGGGCCTCTCCTCCTCCTCCCTCACCCCCAGACCCCCGCACGGGGCGGCCCTGAATGAGCTGAAGAGGGACGTGAACGGCGGGGAAAGAGCAGCTCCCGGTGCCTCCCGCCCTCCCGCGCCGGGAGGGGGAGGAGAGGAGGGATGAGAGGGAGGAGGAGGAGAAGAAGAAGGAGGAGGAGGCCGGGGGAGCCGCCCCCACCCCGGTCCCCCCGCCCGCAGCCTCCCCGCCGCTCGGGAATTTCCCAGCAGACCCCGCGGCGCCGCTCGCCGCGCGCATGCGCAGAGCGGGACCCGCCTGAGGCTGGAGGGGGCTGTGGGCTAGATCCATGGGATGGGTCTGTGGAGAGGGGTCTGTGGGCTGGATCCATAGGATGAGGCTCTGCAGAGGCATCTAGACAGGCTGGATCCATGAGATGGGGCTCTGCACAGGGATCTGGGCAGGCTGGATCCATGGGATGAGGCTCTGCAGAAGGATTGGGACAGGCTGGGGCTATTGGATGGGGCTCTGCAGAGGGATCTGTGGGCTGGATCCATGGCCTGGAGGGCAGGAATGCTTTGCAGAGGGGCCTGTGCAGGCTCGATCCATGAGATGAGGCTCTGAAGGGGGATCTGGACAGGATGGATCCATGGGCTGGAAGGCAGGGATGCTCTACAGAGGGGTCCATGGGATGAGGCCCTGCAAAGGAAATGGCCTCAAGCTGCACCAGGGGAGGTTAAGATTGGGTATTGGGAAAAAGCCCTTCATGGAAAGCATTCAGCGCGTTGGGCTGGCGGTTAGACTGGATGACCCTCGAGGTCCTTTCCAGCCTTCATAATTGCAAGATCCCTCAGCCTCCTGCTTCGCAGCCTCTCCCCCCCTTAAGGCTCCCACACTGCGCATGCGCAGAAGGCGGCCGGGCTCACGTGTCCGGCGGCCGCGCAGAGCGCATGCGCACCAGGACTCCTCCCCGCGCGCCGCTTTTCGCGCCACGTGCTTCCTGGGGGGGCGTGGCTTTTGCAGCAGCACATGCGCAGTGGGAGGGCGGGGGCAGGAGCCGTCGCCGTACGGTGGCCGAGGAGGGTCCGACCTCCCCGCGCGCTGCTCTTTGTCAGGCGAGAGGAGCCCCGGCGGGGAGCGGCGCGGCGGGCGGCCCGGCACGGAGGTGGGTCGGGAGGGGAACCGGGACCCGTTGTGAGCCTGGGGGCTCCCTCAGAACCTGCTCACGGTTCTTGGGCCCTCTCTGGGATGGCCTCGCAGCGAGACTGAGGGGCTGGGCCTGGCTGGGCCTGATGCAAAGGGTTGCAGAGGGATCCAAGGGGATGCAAGGGGATCCAAGGGGATGCAGGAACATGCAAGGGGATGCAGGAACATGCAGGGAGATGCAAGGAATGCAGGGAGATGCAGGGGATCCAAGGGATGCAGGGGGAATCCAAGGGATGCAGGGGGAATCCAAGGGATGCAAGGGGATGTGAGGGATGCAGGGGGAATCCAAGGGATGCAGGGGGATCCAAGGGGATGCAGGGAGATCCAAGGGATGCAGCAGACCCTGATGTGGGAGCGGGGATGGAGCCGGGCCCAGGGGCTCCGTCTGTGTCTGCCCTCGAGTGTCTGGGGAGGTCTCAGGGCTGGTGGATCCTCACCCTGCATGGGGCAGCGAGAGCCCTGTCACGGTGACATGCAGGGCAGCAGCGGCTTCTTCATCCAAATCTTGTGCCTCTGGAACTCCTCCTTCCTTCTTTTAATTGGTATAATTCTACTCGTTAAAAAGTACTTCCAAACCCCAGAAAGCCAGCCCATAAATGTCCCTTTAACTATATATTTTTGGTCTTGAGGTCTGTGCTTTTCTTTTGGTAAGGAACAAATAACTTCCTTTATTTTCGATAGAAACGAGAAAGTTGATTAGAAGGTTTGATTAAAATCAGAAGGACTCGCACCAAAATTAGTTGTGGACTATCTTAATGACAGGACGAGGACGCAGCTTATCCCGTCGGAGTAAAATGGGGTCGAAACAGATTGCGCAGGAGACGTTTGATGAAGCAGTGCAAGAAAACATCATCGAGTTTGAAATGGATCCCGAAGAGGCGGTGAGAGAAGCCGTGCAGCAGTTTGAGTCCCAAGGTATTATTGCAAATTCATCTGCTTTTTGCAGGCCAGGTTATTACGGGCTGAGGTTTTAAACGTCTTAATATTTAAGAGAGCCAGCCAGCACGCAAAGATTGATCGACCGGTGCTGAAAAGAAGCCTTTGTGAAGTGGAACACAGCCACTATTAATGCTAACCTCGTTTCGTGGAGTAATTATGACTGAAAAACTGCTTTGAGTGAAGCTGCAGGGTGCAATTTGCTCCATGAAATTAGGCTCTATTTTTTTTTTAACCCCCAGCTGACATTTAGCTGGAATTGATGCTTTGTTCCCAAATATATTTGGCCGTCATAGTCAGAACTTTAGCGACATTTCAGTGTCTTTGTGCATTGATCCATGCTTGATATTGAGTTTTATTTTTGTTCGCTGTGGTTAACTTGATAAATTTTACCCCGGCTCCTGCGGCTAATGGACTCGATGACCCGGTGGGTCTCTTCCAACCTGGTGATTCTAATATGAATCATGGTTTTGTTTCCCTTTAGGTGTCGATCTCAGCAACATTGTGAAAGCCGTGCGGCAGCCGGCCTCGGAGAACGGCCAACAGCAAAAACACGCAATTTTGCTGGTAGGAGCACAGATTGATGTTGTTTAAGAACCAGGGTTATAGAGTAGTTTAGTAGACTAAGAAAAATTAGATGTACCATCTACGTCTGCCTCTCCTGTTTCTTTGTGAGCTCTTCAACACACAGTTAATCCCGTCTTTTCTCCAAACTAAGAATAATTTAAGTGTTCAAACTGTTCAGATGCCAGAATCCCCTCCCCAGGAAGCGCAGAGGCTGCTGCTCGTAACTTAGAAGCAGATTCCTTGTAAACTCAAGCCACAGAAGGACTTTAATGAAGGAAATACAGGTAAATGGAGCAGTAGCTATTGTTTAACCCTGCTGAGGGCAGATGGAAAGGTTGAATAAGGCCCTCACCACAAGTATAAAAGCGCTCGTGCACGTTGCTGATGCCTGCGGAATGTTCTAGTTGGACCCAGTTCACCTTCTGCTGGTTGGACTGGGGTACAGTGAAGGCAGGAGTACAGAGCCACCCCCGTTCCTCCACGAGTCCTGTGCGTGAAGCCAAAATGCTGCTTTTTAGAGAGCAGTTTCTTAGCTACATCAAACTAGTTTTAAATTTAACAGGCGATTGCTGTTATCAATTAAGAAATTTGACTAGAAAGAGCTGTTCTTGTTCCTTTGGACTGGTAAATAACTCTTGTTCTCTTCTGTAGACTCTAGATTCCCTCGGAAGAGCCGTTGCTGATGCTGATCTTGCTGAGCTGGCCGAGCAGCTTGTGGTCTTCGCCGATCAGTGCAAAGAGCAGCTGGCTTTCCGCTACCTGGCTGGGCAGAACGGCGCCTATTCCGTGGTGTTCTCCGCCTGCCAGTTGGCTTCAGGAGACAGAGATTTAATGCTGAAAGCCTTTCACACTCTGTCTGCCGTAATGGATGGGCAGCCGGACCTCCTCGACGCCGCCGGCCAGGAGCTGCTGCTGCAAACTCTGAAGGAACATGGGGAGGACGCAGAGATGACGCTGGCCGGGATCCGCTGCATCCGCCACGCCTGCCTGAAACACGAGCAGAACCGTCAGGACTTTGTGAAGGGCGGGGTCCTCCCGCTTCTGACCGGAGCGATAATCCAGCACGGAGACAGCGCCGACGTCGTCCGAACGGCCTCCTCGGCTCTCAGGATCATGACGTTTGACGATGACATCCGCGTGCCCTTTGGCCACGCTCACGATCACGCCAAAATGATCGTGTTGGAGAACGATGGGCTGAGAGTCCTGATTGAAGCTGCAAAAGGTAAAATTAACCCTATTTCATTAGGACTGTTGACTGCTCCTTGAATCCTGGGGTCAGCTCTGGGCCCCTCACCACCAGAAGGATGTTGAGGCTCTGGAGCGAGTGCAGAGAAGAGCAATGAAGATGGGGAAGGGGCTGGAGAAGAAGAGGAGCAGCTGAGAGAGCTGGGGGTGTTTATCGTGGAGAAGAGGAGGCTGAGGGGAGACCTCATCGCTCTCTGCAACTGCCTGAGAGGAGGTTGTGGAGAGGAGGGAGCTGGGCTCTTCTGCCAAGGGACAGGGGACAGGGCGAGAGGGAATGACCTCGAGCTCCACCAGAGGAGGGTCAGCCTGGACATCAGGAAAAAAATTTTCATGGAAAGGGTGATTGGTTTCCCAGAACAGGGAGGGGGTTGATTCACCTTCCCTGGAGGGGTTTAAGGTGCATGTGGACGAGGTGCTGAGGGACATGGGTTAGTGTTTGATGGGAATGGTTGGACTCGATGATCCGGTGGGTCTCTTCCAACCTGGTGATTCGATGATTCTGTGATTCTGATTTTGACTCATTTGTGCCCTCTTGTCTGAAAACTGTGCTTTGTCATAACTTGAAGCTCCCCAGAGGCGATTCAGGAGTTTGCTGCTAAAATTATGTTTAATTCTTTTGATGAAACGTGCCTTTAGGGACTAAAATAACACGACAGCTCCCGGGGCTATCAGCAGCACGAAGGTGACAGTTATCAGAGCTGTTTGTCAGTCGGGTAGGAAGTATTTTACAACCCGTTGTAGGTTTTCAGGCACATTTTCCCTCCTGAGGTGTTGAGTTCTTTCCAAGAAAATATTCTGTGTCTAGATACAGAGCGGACAGGATGCTGTTGTGCTGGTTTAATATTATGAAGTGAAATACACTGTTTACTCTTCATTTTTTAAAGCAGGAAAGTAAAACGCTTTGATTCTGCAGCCCCCCCCCTCCTCGCTCCTGGTCACTGGGTTCATCCTCTCTTCTCTGCAGCCTTCACCGATAACTCCGGTGTTCTCAGTGAACTCTGTGCCACCCTTTCTCGCCTCTCTGTCAGGAACGAATTCTGTCAGGAAATTGTGGAGCTGGGCGGCCTGAGCTTTATGGTGGCTCTGCTGGCAGACTGCATTGACCACCCGGTGAGCGATACAGAGGGCGCTGGGCGGCGGAGGTAACAGAACGGGGCCTGCTTTTCATTTTAAAGCCCTGGCTGCGAATGGGCCTTAGACTGTGCAGTATTTTAAGTGCAGTTAGGGTTAAGACCCAACCGCTGATGCCTGTTTCCAGCCTTATACACTGAACTAGGTTACAGGTGCCCTGTCAGGTAAGAATGTGGTAATTCTGAACCCCTCGTTGGTGGTTCCTTCCTTTCCTCCACGCTCCAAGAGCAGAACTCTGCTCAGAAAAGCTCACCTGCTGCTTTTCTACCATTCTGGCTTGAAGAGGTTCAAAAGGAGTTGGATGCTTCAGTCCCACAGGACTGATAGTTGATTCTTTACGCTTCTTTGAAAAGCTCTGCCAAACTAACAAGGTTCTTTGTTACNTGATAGTTGATTCTTTAAGCTTCTTTGAAAAGCTCTGCTGAACTAACAAGGTTCTTTGTTACTGTCTAGCAAGAAAATGGAAGCAAAAGACAAAAAAAATAATGAAAGAGGAGGGTTAGGCTGGACATTAGGAAAAAAATTTTCACAGAAAGGGTGATTGGGGACTGGAACAGGCTGATCAGGGAGGGGGTTGAGTCCCCTTCCCTGGAGGGGTTTAAGGGCCGGGTGGACGAGGTGCTGAGGGACATGGATTAGTGATTGATGGGAATGGTTGGACTCCATGATCCAGTGGGTCTCTTCCAACCTGGTGATTCTATGATTCTAAAATGTGTCTGGGTGACTGAGGGTAGCGTTGCTGTCCAGAACTGGGAATGACACCTGTTGGAATGGTGTTTCTTTGGGGGGGGGGCGTTCTGGCTCGCTTTCCAAAGCCTTTAAAGCTATTCCTGCAGCTTCCTAAGCCGTTTTCTTTTTCCGATGAGCGCAGGACGTGGTGAAGCAAGTGCTGAGCGCCATCCGAGCGGTTGCGGGTAACGATGACGTGAAAGATGCCATCGTGGATGCTGGGGCCACGGACCTCATCGTGCTGGCTATCAGCCATCACCTCGCCAACCCCCAGGTACGCAGGGCTGGTGGCTTCTCTTGTTCCCGAACCAGATGGATGCTGGATACGGCATTTTCCGTCTCTGCCAAAAGAAACAAACTCCAAATATTTTTTTTTTTTCCCCTCAAAGAAACGTGTTCAGCCAACAATATCTCTTCCCCTTCGCCTTGCAGATCTGCGAGCAGGGTTGTGCTGCCTTGTGCATGTTGGCTCTGCGCAAGCCAGAGAACTGTAGCGTCATCATGGAAGGCGGAGGGGCGCTGGCAGCTCTTCAGGCCATGAAAGCCCATCCACGGGAGGTGGCCGTGCAGGTATTTGCCTCGCAGAGCTTGGTTTTTTATCCAGGATTGGTGTTGGCTGCGTGCGCTGCGTCGCTGGGGTTTTGTCCTTTACAATTATCGAAAGGTTCTGAGTAGGCTGGGAATGCAGAACTTCCAGCACCTCTCACCCCGATGAGATCGGTGCGAAGTTTAATGTGGATTTCAGACCTAAATTCAGGTTCTGGCAACTGTGGAATGCCGAGCTTCTCTTCCAGGCGTTACCTCTCTTTCTCCTTGAAAGAAGAGGATGAGGAATAGGCTCTTTCAGCCCCAGCCTGTGCTATGATATGAGACGTTGCCATCCAGAGCTGAATAAAACACCTGCACGGCAAGAAATTAGCTCCTAGTCTCTTGTACAAGCCTCAGTAGGTCTGGGCTCTCCTTCTGTGCTCTCCAGGATGTAAAAATACTATAGGAAATGTTTCCTGAGAGAGTAGCTTAAGCTCAGTGCTGGGGAAGGTGCCTGGAATAGGATACAAGGGGGTGGAAAGGTGAGTCTGCTCTAAGTGGAGATTTCTCTCATGGAGTTGGAGTTGCCTGGCTGGTGGTTGAGATTTGCTGGCGTTCTGACAGGAGCAGGAGGTTTTGTTGTATAAGCTTCGCTGTGAAATAGCAGCCATGCTTTTCTCCATGGATTTATTCTTCCAGGAAAGAGTTTGTTGCTGTCTACAGCACATTTGATTGCGCAGAGAAGGTTCTTTAGTTGGAGCCGGATCCGTTCCATGTGTGCCAGCATCCCAAGTGAATGGCTTTTCCCTACAAAATATGCTGATCTCTCTCCTTTCTCCTCAGAAACAGGCTTGCATGCTGATCCGCAACCTGGTCTCCCGGAGCCGGGACTTCTCTCAGCCCATCCTAGAGATGGGAGCCGAGAACCTGATAACAGAAGCTCGTGCGACGCACAGGGACTGCGACGACGTGGCCAAAGCTGCCCTGAGGGACCTGGGCTGCAAAGTGGAGCTCCGGGAGCTGTGGACGGGTCAGAAGGGAAGCCTGGCTCAGTGAATCCTCACCCCGCAGCGGAGCTCGGAAACACCGATGGGAATTCTGAAAGCGGGGGGAAACAAAAGCGGCATGGATTCATTTGCAGTTCCGTTCGACTGGAATATCTCGAAGCTAATGCCTGGCTTATGAGGCTGCAGTGAACTTTTTATTGGGAGCTACAGCTGAAATGGCTTTACGCATTCGCAGGCTGCAAATCAGCTCCGTGTAGTAATCATTCCCGAATCATCTAATGCCTGAAGATGATCTGCTCCCCCCCCTGCCCTGTTGTTTTGTGTGTTACTTGTGTGCAGAGCAGGGCTGCCCCCGCGTGCTGTTCCGTGCGGTGAGAGCAGACGCGAATCTTTCCTGGTAGGAGTTTGGGATGGGTGGTGACAACTGGTTCCGATTCCCTGCTCTGCTCTCTGCCGACGGAGGCTGGCGGCCTGATCTGATGGGACGGGCAGGGAGGGACCCTGTCCTTTGTGAATGTTCTGTCCTGTTGTACCGTTCTATCTGTTATTTTACTGCTTTACCACCTTGGGTGTCGCTTCTTTCTTTTGGATTTTCAACCAATGGAATGTTTTGGATCGGGTGGCCCCGAGCGACCCGCTTGATGATGTTGCCGTCTGCATCCAGGAGGAAAGTTCACGTTCTCTTTTGTGACGTGAGCAAATCGGGGAGAGGGAGCGAGGACGGGAGTTTCAAAGCAGGGACGAACTGGGAGTGGTGCCACACAGCAGGAATCCAGCACGGGGGAGGCCGGACAGGCTTTGGTTCATTCTGTCTTAGCAGGGTGGCACTTCCCTGGATCCGAGGGTGCTGTAATTGCAATGAAGAGGCCGTGCTGCTCGTCTTGGGGGCAAAACATGAGAGTTGAAACAGCTAGAAAGGTGCTGAAGTCTTAGCTAAAGGCCTCTGTGTGCCCTGAGCCAAATGGTTCCTGATCTTCGCTGAGCTGCGTTGTTCCCAGCCCTTGCTCTGGGTGCTGAACCTTCCTCCTGCGCTGCTGCTGACGCTGTACTCCAGTGGATATTTTCTAATGTGATATTCTTTCTGGAAATGCTGACCCTATAAAACATGAAAAAACCCCTGCAAGGGTGGCTGGCTCTTTGTGGAGCCTTTCTGAGGTGGGAAAACAAAAGGTGGTGGAAATGCCTTGGTGATGTTTGTGGGTGAAGCCTCCTGCAGCCCCGCGTCAGCAGAGATCGCTGTGTCCTTCAAAGGCTGCTGACCCTGGGGAGCGCTTGTGTGAGGAGAGGCTGCCTGGAGCCAGAGAAGAGCAACAAANTTTGTTGTATAAGCTTCGCTGTGAAATAGCAGCCATGCTTTTCTCCATGGATTTATTCTTCCAGGAAAGAGTTTGTTGCTGTCTACAGCACATTTGATTGCGCAGAGAAGGTTCTTTAGTTGGAGCCGGATCCGTTCCATGTGTGCCAGCATCCCAAGTGAATGGCTTTTCCCTACAAAATATGCTGATCTCTCTCCTTTCTCCTCAGAAACAGGCTTGCATGCTGATCCGCAACCTGGTCTCCCGGAGCCGGGACTTCTCTCAGCCCATCCTAGAGATGGGAGCCGAGAACCTGATAACAGAAGCTCGTGCGACGCACAGGGACTGCGACGACGTGGCCAAAGCTGCCCTGAGGGACCTGGGCTGCAAAGTGGAGCTCCGGGAGCTGTGGACGGGTCAGAAGGGAAGCCTGGCTCAGTGAATCCTCACCCCGCAGCGGAGCTCGGAAACACCGATGGGAATTCTGAAAGCGGGGGGAAACAAAAGCGGCATGGATTCATTTGCAGTTCCGTTCGACTGGAATATCTCGAAGCTAATGCCTGGCTTATGAGGCTGCAGTGAACTTTTTATTGGGAGCTACAGCTGAAATGGCTTTACGCATTCGCAGGCTGCAAATCAGCTCCGTGTAGTAATCATTCCCGAATCATCTAATGCCTGAAGATGATCTGCTCCCCCCCCTGCCCTGTTGTTTTGTGTGTTACTTGTGTGCAGAGCAGGGCCGCCCCCGTGTGCTGTTCCGTGCGGTGAGAGCAGACGCGGATCTTTCCTGGTAGGAGTTTGGGATGGGTGGTGACAGCTGGTTCCGATTCCCTGCTCTGCTCTCTGCCAACGGAGGCTGGCGGCCTGATCTGATGGGACGGGCAGGGAGGGATCCTGTCCTTTGTGAATGTTCTGTCCTGTTGTACCGTTCTAACTGTTATTTTACTGCTTTACCACCTTGGGTGTCGCTTCTTTCTTTTGGATTTTCAACCAATGGAATGTTTTGGATCGGGTGGCCCCGAGCGACCCGCTTGATGATGTTGCCGTCTGCATCCAGGAGGAAAGTTCACGTTCTCTTTTGTGACGTGAGCAAATCGGGGAGAGGGAGCGAGGACGGGAGTTTCAAAGCAGGGACGAACTGGGAGTGGTGCCACACAGCAGGGATCCAGCACGGGGGAGGCCGGACAGGCTTTGGTTTATTCTGTCTTAGCAGGGTGGCGCTTCCCTGGATCCGAGGGTGCTGTAATTGCAATGAAGAGGCCGTGCTGCTCATCTTGGGGGCAAAACAAGAGAGTTGAAACAGCTAGAAAGGTGCTGAAGTCTTAGCTAAAGGCTTCAGTGTGCCCTGAGCCAAATGGTTCCTGATCTTCGCTGAGCTGTGTTGTTCCCAGCCCTTGCTCTGGGTGCTGAACCTTCCTCCTGCGCTGCTGCTGACGCTGTACTCCAGTGGATATTTTCTAATGTGATATTCTTTCTGGAAATGCTGACCCTATAAAACATGAAAAAACCCCTGCAAGGGTGGCTGGCTCTTTGTGGAGCCTTTCTGAGGTGGGAAAACAAAAGGTGGTGGAAATGCCTTGGTGATGTTTGTGGGTGAAGCCTCCTGCAGCCCCGTGTCAGCAGAGATTGCCGTGTCCTTCAAAGGCTGCTGACCCTGGGGAGCGCTTGTGTGAGGAGAGGCTGCCTGGAGCCAGAGAAGAGCAACAAAGCTGGGGAAGGGGCTGGAGGACAAGAGGAGCGACTGAGAGAGCTGGGGGGGTTTATCCTGGAGAAGAGGAGGCTGAGGGGAGAGCTCATTGCTCTCTGCAACTGCCTGAGAGGAGGTTGTGGAGAGGAGGGAACTGGGCTCTTCTGCCAAGGGACAGGGGACAGGACGAGAGGGAATGGCCTCAAGCTCCAACAGGGGAGGGTCAGGATGGACAAGAAAAAAATTCACCAAAAGGGTCAAAGGGACGTGTGGATGAGGTACTGAGGGACATGGGTTAGTGATTGATGGGAGTGGCTGGACTCCATCCAGTGGGTCTCTTCCAACCTGGTGATTCTATGGTTCTATGATTCTATTCCTGCTGCTCTGTGCATTTGTGCTGCTCAACCCTTTCCTGAAGGGGCAGAGCGGGCAAGAAGAGGAGCCCTGGGGTGCTCAGTCCTGTGCGTACCTGCAGTGGAAAGCGAGCCTGGTGGCTCTGATGCAGCCTGCTGGGGGAGTGGGGTGAGCGAGGATCAAACTTGGACTTGGAAAGTTTGGATTTATTTCCTTCCTGCTTTAAACAAACATGAGTGTCATGCTGTGCTGCTTCTAGCCTCACTCTCTGGTTTAATTATCGAGTCTTGGAATGGTTTGGGTTGGGAAGGGGCCTCTAAGCCCATCCAATGCCACCCCTGCCATGGGCAGGGACACCTCCCACTGGATCAGGGGCTCCAAGCCCCATCCAACCTGGCCTTGAACCCCTCCAGGGATGGGGCAGCGGGAAGAAGTTGTCAGTCAAGGGAGGAAGGGGCTTATCTGGGGGGAGGGGACCGATCCGGGGAGCAGGGACCGGGCAGGGCACACGGGTCGGGGCTCAGACACCGCGCGCTGCCCGGGGGGTGAATCAGCTGGAGCTGACACTGCACCCGCCGAGCTCCTGCCCCGCGCTGATTGGCTGCTGCCCCTGCCTGTCAGTCTTAGCCCCGCCCTCTACCGCCTTCTCTCCGCACTGATTGGCTATGGCGCCTTCCCCGCACGTAGACCACGCCCCTTCACACTCCGATTGGCTGCGGCGCCGCCTCCTCGCGCAGCGATTGGTTTCCTGTCAGCCCTGGCCCCGCCCCCCCGAGGCGCCGCGGGGAGGAACGGGAGGGGGGCGGAGGGGGGCGCTGGCGGCCGCGGGGAGCGAGCGGCGGAGGCGGCGGCGAGCGGAGCCGGTGAGTGCGGGCCGGACCGGGGGCCCAGAGCCGCGGCCTCCCCACATTTGCCTTCCCCTGCCCCACTGCTCTCTCTGGCCTGTCCCTATTGCTCCACTGCTCTCCCCGGCCTGTCCCCATTGCCCCACTGTCCTCCCCGGCCTGTCCCCCCCTGCCCCACTGCTCTCTCTGGCCTGTCCCCGTTGCCCCACTGCTCTCCCCAGCCTGTCCCCCCCTGCCCCACTGCTCTCCCTCACCTGTCCCCCTGCCCCATTCCCTGTCTTGCCTGCCCTCCCAGCCACCTCCCCAGCACTGCTGGCCTTCCCTGCCCCACATCCAGCCTTCCCTGCCCCACTGCCCTCTCTGTCAGCGTTCCCTGCCCCACTGCCCCCTTCCCAGCCCTGCCTGCCCTCCCTGCCCTGCTCCCTGCCCCGCTACCTGCCTCACCTGCTCACCCTCCCACCTTGCCCTTCTGTCCCGCTGCTCACCTTGCCCATCTCCTACCTGTCCAGCCTGTCCCTGTTCCAAGGTGGGAGCCTGGGGTCTGTGCCAACCACTTTGGCCTTCCAAATCTTCCATCGGGCAAGTGCGTATCTCCAGATGTTTGTCTAGACATGAGATGTGACTCTTTTTTGTTGTTTTTTTAAGTTGATGTGAACCTGAGGATCAGGTGAGCTTGTGTTTGTCTGCTGAAGGGTTGATACCAGAGAGCGTGGGATCTGTTAAAGTGCAGATCTCTCCATATCTTGTGAGGAGCGGACCTGGGGCTGTTTGGCCTGGAGAAGAGGAGCCTGATGGTTGGACTCGATGATCCTGTGGGTCTCTTCCAGCCTGGTTGTTCTATGATTCTATGCTGGGAGACCTCATGGCTTTTCTGCAGCTCCTTGGAGGGAGGGTGTAGTGAGGTGGGGGTCAGGCTGTACTCCCGAGTAACAAGGGGTGGGATGAGAGAAAATAGCCTCAATTTATACTGGGAAGGTTCAAATTGAATATTCAAAAAAATTCCTTCACTGCAAGGGTTCTGTGGCACTGGCAGAGGCTGGAGTCACCGTCCCTGGAGGTGTTCAAAAACCATGCGAATGTGGCACTTAGGCGCATGGTTCAGCGGTGGAATTGGTTTACTCGATGATCATAAAGATCTTTTCCAACCTAAACGATTCTCCGCTTCAGTCAGCCTCCAGCGGGAGCAAAAAGTTGCGGAGCAGAGATGGCTTCCCTGCTCCAGGCGTGGAAAGGGAAGCTGCATCTCAGGTTTGGTTTGAATTCTGACGTGAAGAGACAGACAGAAAATGCTGGAGAAGTGGTCGTGCAGGGTTAATCGGCGCTGTTCCAGCTTCGGCACGGACGGACGCGTGACTCTCCGCACCGCCGGCCTAGCAGTTGGTGCTGCAGTTGCTTTGTTGACCTTAAACCTGTGCTCCCCTGGAGTCTGGAGGAGGTGCAGATGTCTCTGCGTTTGTTGGCTGCGTTGGTTTTTTTTTTTCCTGTTGGCTGCTAATTTAGCAACTGCCTGGGGTGGGTTTGGAGTCTGCCGTCACTTGGCTCTTTATTTGTGTCGGGCTCTTATGCTTCACGCTCTAACGGCGAAGCTTTTTCTGGAGGTCGTGTGCTCCTCCCATGTTTTCCCTGCGGTTTGAGGGATTTAGAGTGTTTTGAAAACATTCTGGGCTTTAAATGACTCTGGTTTGGGAAGGGGCTGGTTGTAGAGGAACAGGAGAGGTGCCTGTGGGCGTTGGAAAACAGCTGAGGGGAGAGAGACTAAGGGGACCAGAGGGCTGGTGTCATCGCACCAGCAGCCGGGAGTGTGGGGGGTACGTGTTTGAAAATAATCCTGTTATTTAGGTCTAAAACACTGAGCGTCTTTGCATCCTTTAGAGCTGTGGATACCCAACTCTTATTTCCTTTTCCCCCAGCAAATCCATCCTGTCATTTAGGATCTCTGAGCTGCCACGGAGAGGGGACAGGGCTGGCCTCTGTGTTGGATTTCAGCCCTAGTGATGGCTTCAGGCAGAGGAATTTTAGCTCTTGGTAGCGCAGCAGTGTGAGTCAGGAGCTGCACTAACTCCTTTTTGCTCAACCTGCAGCCGTAGCCGGTGGATGGAGTGAGCAATCCATGCTGCGAGCGTGTGGCTGGGGTGTTTCTGGTGGGTTAAACTTCCCTTCGAGAGGTTGCATAAAACATAAGGTGAGCACCGGCACAGCCTGGAGCGCGTGGTTCAGGGCTTGGTACAGGTTGGACAGGTTTGCAGGTAGAAAAAAATTGCTCAGGAAGCAGGAAAAATATTCTCCTAGTAACTCTGCTGCTGATTGTAGGAAGAGGAGTTTGAGTTTGTACCTTCCTTAGGTGAAACTGAGACCAGTTCTTCACACTGCAGGGCTGCTCTCTGCTTTCCAGGTGAGATCCAAGGTCCTGCTGGCTGGCTTACAAAGGGCGATTACTTCTTGTGCCGTATGGAAGGGTGAACTGGAATGCAAACAGCTTCCTCCAGGTCACAGAGTGGGTGGTGGAGCTTTTGTTCTCTTGTTGTACTTTAAATCCCCCGCTCCTTAGAATCATAGAATCACCAGGTTGGAAGAGACCCACCGGATCATCGAGTCCAACCATTCCCACCAATCTCTAAACCGTGTCCCTCAGCACCTTGTTGCTGTGCAGTTAATGATGAAGGTGTATCTGTGCCATAGAATCATNAGAGCCCCTCCCCAGCTTTCCTGGAGCCCCTTTCAGCACTGGAAGCTGCTCTAAGGTCTCCCCAGAGCCTTCTCTTCTCCAGGCTGAACAACCCCACCTCTCTCATCCTCTCCTCGCACAGGAGGTGTCCTACCCCTCAGATCATTTTCATGGCCCGTTCCTAGACTCGCTCCAACAGCTCCGTGTCGCGTTGGGTAATCGGCATTAATTGAAATCTGCCGTGTTTGGCCGGGCAGAGCTGATGCTGAACTTGGCAGCAACTTCTGTCCAACACGAGCGAGTACGAGAGCAGGGTGGTAGCTCGCAGTCCACGTGGGAAGCGTTAGGAAATGTCACCTGCTTGGCACCGCGCTTGTGGGTCGTGCTGCTCGAAGATTTTAGTTCTGTTTTTTTTTTTTTTTTATTTTGCATAAACAATTTAAACTGCTGGGGTTCGAGAGAGCAGAGATTGCAATTACCCGTTATTGTGTTGAAATAGTTCCTGGCAGAGATTGCTGGTGTATCGACTGGGGGTTGCTGGCGTTCCAAATAATCTCAGTTTCAATGAGAGAGCAAATCCTCTCCGCTGGGATCTGTCGCTGTGGGGCCTCGTGTGGTGACATCAACTGAATCTATTCAGGGTCCGGTGGATTGAGAGCTCGCGTTCGCGTGGGGCTGCTGACCAAGAGCTCACGTATAATATCTTATGGTTATTTCTTTATGACGTTACATCTGAAAAATGATCTTTGAGAGGAGTTTTCGAGCTGGGAGGATGCTTGGGGGTTTGTGCGTGTGGCTGTTTTTCTGCTTGAAGGAAGGTTGTTGCTGTCTGAGTGGGTTCAGCAGCGGGGCCCTGCGATCCCATCCCCTTGTGTAACCGCCCCGTTCTCCTCAGATAAAGCCGTTATCTGCCTTGCAGATAAGAACTGCTCGTCGCTTTTTGGCTGTGAGAAGCGTGGTCGAGGTGTTCCCAGCAACAGCCGCCTCGTAGCAGCTGAAGAATGAGGCACTGTTCTTCCTTGCCAAGTTTCCCTCTGTTCTGTGGCTCCTGCCTGCCTTCCAAGCTCCAAGTTCAAAACGCTCCTGGGCTCCTCGGGATAATGCAGCTGGCTTGGGTTGCAGAGGTTCAGATTTAACCGTTTCTCAGCGTTCGGCTTCGTTTGCGTCAGATAATCTGAGACCACGCAGAGGATTTGTGTCTTTATCCTGGCTTTTACTGGCGGCCTTGGGTTGTGTTTGGCTGGGGGAGGCAGGAGGAGCCTTTATTTTGGACTTTGAAGCTAAGAAAGCATGTGGAGAAAAAAAAAAAAGGAAACTCTTCCAGATATTGGAATTTACTGAGTCTTTTAGTGATTCTCTAGAACCGTGCTAACGGTTTCTGTACAGGTTTATAAAGGAAGAAAAGCAACGGACTGTTCAGAGCTGATGTTTTGGGCTCGGATTTGTGATGGGACTGAGGGGAGCTGAGTCTGCAGGGCATCTCTCTTTTATTTTTAATGGCTTAATCAAACTGGAGGGCCAAGACAGACCAGGAGGGGCCATCGAGTTCTCGTGCTGAGGGTTCCAGCCCTTTTTTTCTGCGATGCTGAAGTCAAGAGTGACTTGCCGGCAGCACTAATCTCATTGCTCAGTTTAACACTGACACTGCAAGGAGACCTAATCGAGCGACTTCCCTGGGTACCGTTTAACTCCAGCCTGGGAAATGTGTGAAGATTTCTGCAGGAACCCTCTTGCTTTTCTTTTTTTTTTTTTCCCCCCCTCTAATTTAATTATAGGCTTTCATGAGTGATGTTAACAACATGATGATGCAAGAAGAATTAGGAGCTGAGTAGCTGTCGAGTCACAAGTCGTGCGGGGAGCTGACGCGTCTGGAGCTCTACGAGTGACTTCACCTGAATGAAATGGGAATTCTAACCCCAAAGGTGAACTGAGGCTTCACCCCAGTGGGCTGGCTGGGCTTTAGGGTCCCTTCCAACCCAACCATCCTATGATTCTGTGAGGTTCCATCTGCTCATCTCACACACACAGAGCTTTTTGTGGGCGGCTGAGTCGCAGCTGACGCTGCGGGTTTGCCATTACCTGTCAGGACCCTCCCGTGTCCAAGGCTCCAAATGACTTTGGTAATTACTCCTGGGGTTGTTTGAGGAAAGAGCAAACATTCCTCAGCACGTAGCCGGGCTCAGATAGTGGTGCTGCCTGTTTACTTTTTGTGGCTCTGCCGACTAGGTGACGCTCGTTCAGGAACATCGGTGTTTCGAATTCCACTGGAGACCATCAGCCAAACATGTTTTTTTGGTAGTGACACGTGTCAGGCCACTCTCTGGGCTGGATGCCTTGTTCTCTGCATATGGAAGCTATAAGGACTAGGTCTGTGTTTCTAGGCAGGGTATTTTCCTATTAAAAGGTAGTTTTCATAGAATCATAGAATCACCAGGCTGGAAGAGACCCATCGGATCATGGAGTCCAACCATTCCCACCAATCTCTAAACCATTTTCCTCAGCACCTCGTCCACCCGTCACCTTAAACCCCTCCAGGGAAGGGGACTCAACCCCCTCCCTGGGCAGCTGGTGTTGCAGACCTAATCGAACAGAACTCAAACTGAACCCTTGCAGAACAGGAGAGGTTGGGACGTTGGTGAAGCTTGGAGAGGATGGTTAGTGGGATTCCTTCCTCCATCAGCTGAAAATTGTGTGCGAACCCCACGTCAACCCCATNGTGATTGGTGGGAATGGTTGGACTCCATGATCCGGTGGGTCTCTTCCAGCCTGGTGATTCTGTGATTTAGCAACGTGGTTTTAGTTGTACGGCTGGAGACGTCATCCTCGTGTGTGAGTTGTGATGCTGGTCTCTGGGACTCGCTGGCTTTCCTGCTGCGGAGCTAATTATCTTAAAGCAGGATAATTTAAAATAAGTTTGAATGGAACAGAGCATCACGGTTGGATTCACGAGTGACTTGGACAGCTAGAGCTGGTTTGTCTGCCCCCCCCCTCCCTCTCTGGGTGATGAACTGGCACCTGCCTGTGCGGGATCCTTCCTCGTGGGCTGCTTTTATCATCTGAATAACTTGATTCTGTCTCGCCTGTCCTTTTAATCAAAATCCCCAGCAAGGGAAGCCGAGCGTCTGACTTGTCAGGGAGTCAATTTGACAGCTTGATCGAAGCAGCTCAGGTATTCATTAAGCGCCGCTCGAGAGAGCTGGGAGAATGGAGAGGCAGGACTAACAATGCTCCAGTTTTTAATGTGCGGAGCATATTTATTCCGTGCGTCTGCTGGTATGCGGGGAACGAAACTTGTTTCAGGTACCTGGAACGGGTCCCGGGGCTCAGAGGCCCCTCACGACGCGGAGAACCAAGAACCAAAGGGGCTGAGCATCCCTGTTTCCCGGTGCAATAAATGAGCTTTAATTGGGGGCTGCGAATTAGCGCGACCGATGTGCTGATGGGCTTGAAGCTGGAGGCCAGAGCGAGCGCTTTGTGCTTTCGAGTCGCTGTTGCTTCTACGACAAAATTCACGACCGCGTGTGTTACTCATTAAACCTCTGCAACTTTTGAACCCGCCTGCGCCAGCGGTTTTGCTTTCTGATTACGGATTCTCTTAGGATTCCAGGGTGCTCGACAGCTCAGAGAGATGAGGAGTCTGGATCCAGATGCGTGCGAGGGCCCCTAGAACTGCAATAAGCATGTTATGAAAAAAAAAAATCTAACCCATAGCTATTTTTCTCTTGTTTTCTGTGGCTTTGCAGACGTTAGTGATTGATGGGAATGGTTGGACTCGATGATCCGGTGGGTCTTTTCCAACCTGGTTGTTCTATGATTCTGTGATTCCTTGGTTCCTTGATTCCATGATTCTGTGATAAGTAAGGACTGTGTACAGAGCAGCAGGAATTACAAGGATTTAAAAGATATTCAGTGAATTCCTTAACGAGCGAGTCAGATCACTGTAGATGCAAAATAAACTCTGATTCCAACCACCAGGCACTAGATTCCCAGCAGAACTTTAAAAGCTTTGTTTTCTCTGGCTCCGACGCGCGTTATCGGTCCCAGCAGCCGGAGTCCAGTTTGAACTCCCGGACGTCGGGATCCAGCCCAGCTCCGGAATCAAATAAAGCCGCGGGGAGCAAACGGGAATAAAAATAATCAACGCTATTTTTACATGGGAGCCCCTGCAAGCGGAGAGCCTGGATTTCAGTCGAGCACGCGTGCGGTTTGAGTGCGTAAAACTCAGCGTATAGGCAGGTGTTTAAGATCAGGGCATCGCACACTAAAAATAAAACAAGAACGACTCCGAGTAGGATGAAAGAGAATATTGTTGAGTAAATGGATATCGACTTTATGCGCGCACGCGTTCTAAAATACGTCCCGGCTCCCCAGCATCGGGTTGGTATTTAAAATTGCCTTTTGCTCATCTCTCTCAATGGCCTTTCGAAATCGCGTTTGAAAATAAAGTCGCATATTGCGTCCCTAAGCTCTTGAGCGCATTTTCTATTTTTGTGGGCTCTTATTTTTGGTCGAGATAAAGCTGATATTTGTGCCCTGCGTGTCTTTATTCGCCGCGGCGAGGGGTAATATCTCCGCTTTTGCTTCAAGGCATTGTTTTACAATAAATTTCCGAGGCGCGTGAGATAAGAGGGAAGGGAAGTGACTGCAGACAGTGATTAGACACGATCAACAGTCTGTGTTCTTCAAATAATTTAATTTAACTCCGTAGCGTTCTCAGTTGTCTCTGGTCTTGATGCTTGCGGTGCTCTGATGTGACCCAGCTCCCGCCACAGAACTTTCCGGCTGCAAGCGTCGATGCTGCTCGGGTCGCGCTTCGGTCGACGGGGCGTTCCCTTTCATTAAAATTGTGAGTTGTTATTCTCTGAACAGCATCCTGCGATCTCCTCTTCCCCCCAAAAAACACCCTCGGGAGCCGTAAACACGTTGATATGCGTCTTCCCGAAGATCCAGCAAGCGGTGGCTGGTGTTAAGGATCCCCCAGGTGTGTTTGTCCTCCCTTGGACTGCGAGCGCGTGGCTCGTGGGGAGCTTCGTCATCACAAATTGGTCACGCACGACTACAGACAGAGCCCGTCTGCCTCTGGCTTTGCCTTAATTTCTCTCCTGCAGCCGAGGGGCTTTGGAAGTGAAGCCTGGCACTAATTTATGAGAGCGAAAAAAATAGGTCAGCAAGTATGAAAGGTGCTGACAAGCATATAATAGCTAGAGATTGTTATAAAGGAAAAGAAATAGTTTTAAGCCGGTTTTAGGAGTAAGCAGGGTGTTGTGCCAGCAGTTTCTGAGGTCTTGGAGGAGGCAGAGGTGAGGGGACCTGCTCAAGGCCACGTGAGGCTATGGCAGGACTGGGAGGCAACTGGAGAACAGAGATTTCCTAATAGCTTGTTCCTTGCCAGGAAGCTAACAAGGTGGATCTGGGGCTGTCGGAGCAGGTTTGTGGCTCGGAGAACTCCAGGCCCAGGTTGCCCAGAGCAGGGGTGGCTGCCCCATCCCTGGAGGGGGTTCAAGGTCAGGTTGGATGGGGCTTGGAGCCCCTGATCCAGCAGGAGGTGACCCTGCCCCAAGGGTGGGACTGGATGGGCTCTGAGGTCCCTTCCAACCCAACCCATTCTGCGATTCCGTGATTCTCTGCAGCGAAGGTGAGACTGACCTTGCTGTTGGTGAGACAAAGTGTGAGCGTGGATCACAGCACGAAACGTCGGAGCAAAAGGCTCTGATTCCCCAGCGCACTGCGACCGTGTAGGAGCGGGGGTCGGAAATCACTGATGTGCTGCTCTCAGTCAAATCCCTAACGTCATCAAAATAGCCTTTATGGCACGTGTGAGGCACTGGATCTATCTGTTTCCTAAAATAACCTCCAATTGCTCGTGGCAGGCTTTCAGGACTTACTGCTGTCACTATTTTTTCCCCATTTTCCAGGGCCTGGGGTTTTAAATTTCTCTGTCCCTTCTCTGCTGTCTGGATGCTCAGCGGTCGGAGCGAGCAGCAACCAGAATCCTTGCTGTAAGCAACGGGCAGAGCAGGATCCCGTCCTTCTCTCTAGAAACCAGGGATATTTTCATGTTGTGACTCGCAGCCGAGTTCCTTGTGGGCTGAAGAGGTTGAATCTGGTTGACGCGGCCTTTACACGGCACCAGAATACCCTCCACATACACCCCTGCGCCTTAAAAGAGGGAAATGGTGTTAGGATATTGGAGATATTTGATATTTGAGAGTTTGGGATGGGGTTTTCCTTCTGAAAATGGTCATAGGAGTAGGTGCCTCTTCCTTCCTGCACAGGTTTTTTATTACCTGCGTGTTTCCTGCTCTGGACACTGAACTCCTGCTTTGTTCTTGTTTTCCACACAGGAGCCGTAGCTCTTCTGCTCGCTCGTAAGCGCGACTGGTATGGGTAATGGTGTGAGAGAAGGTCGAGTGGATTTCAAACAGCAGGATGCGGAGCCACTTTCATCAGCCCATCTCCCATCAGAGGTAAAGAGGGGGAGAGATTGTTGAGTTGGGGGGTTCCTGATGGACAAAGAGCTGGACGTGAGCTGGCAAAGAGCGCTCGCAGCCCAGAAAATCAACCCGAAGCAGTGGGAGCAACAGGGTCAGAGAGGGGATTCTGCCCCTCTGCTCCGCTTCCTTCCCACCCAATGCCTTCTGTCGTTCTTTACGCGACGAATTTGAGAGAAAAGCCGCGTGGGCGCTCCGGAAAGTGGAAGCTCGGTGGGATTTGAGCCACGGAATGTGTCTCTGAGGACAGCCAAAGCAGTTTGAGCCTCTGGGAAGAGGCAGCTGATCGGCAGGCAGGGCTGCGGTCCTTGCTCAAGGTTAACGTCTTGTTATGTCTTCAGTGGCAGAGCTGGAAAAGAGCCAAAAGCCAAGGTTTCCCTGCTCTTGCAAGACTCTCGTTAGAAACCCTGGAAGAGACACTGAACCTTGGTCTGGTTTAGACCCAAAAACTTGGGCTGAAGTTTTTTGCTTGGTCGCCCTTGCGTTTAGCACAGACAGGCAACGACTGCAGAGTAAAATTGAGCTGAAATATGTATTTTCGTAATAAATATTAACTTTTCAGGTGTGAAACGTTCTGGAAAAAAAAAAGAAAAATGTTAACTTTTCTTCATGAAAACATAAGAGAAGGCTCCAGGGAGACCTTAGAGCAGCCTTCCAGCGCTGAAATGAGTTCCAGGAAAGCTGGGGAGTGGCTGCTCTTGATCAGGGAGTGCAGAGATAGGATGAAGGGGAACAGTTTTCTGCTGCAAGAGGGGAGATTGAGATGAGATCTTGGGGAGAAACGTTTTGCTGGGAGGGTGGGGAGGCCCTGGAAGAGGTTGCCCAGAGGAGGGGTTCAAGGCCAGGCTGGATGGGGCTTGGAACCCCTGATCCAGTGGGAGGTGTCACTGCCTGTGCCAGGGGTGGGACTGGATGGGCTTGGAGGTCCCTTCCAACCCAACCTTTTCCATTTTTCTATGATATGATCTGCCCAAGAATTTACTGTGCTTGAAATTTTGAAGAGGATTGTGACCAAAGCCCTTAAGAGGGTGTAAAATGCTACAGCAAAGGTAAAATATTACAACTTGTGCTTAGGATTGTTGTACTGAACGACGCTTTGTTCCAGGGTAACCAGGAGAAGAAGAAAGTCCTCAACTCCCTGATGTCTGGAGCGTTGGCTGGTGCTGTTGCTAAAACTGCAGTGGCTCCGCTGGACAGGACAAAAATCATGTTTCAAGGTGAGTCCTGCTGGCTTCTGCAAAACGTTCTTACTTTATTGTTCGCAGAATCCAAACCGGCTTCTCTGCCTGCTCAGTTCTCCAGTGGATGTGGGTGGAATAGTGACCTCGCTGCCATGAGTCGAGTGTAAAAATCCATTGCTTGATTCTTTTTGGAGTTATTGCAGGTGCCGGTCAGCTGGGCACCTGTCCCGTGCTCTTGGATCCAAGCCTCTAGCGAGACTTTTGCTATTTCAGTGCACGCGTCGCTTGTTAGAGACGATGCTCGTGGCTTGTGAACGCTGGCTGGCCGCGTATTCTGTGACACAAGGGAGGTTCCTGGAGCGCAGGGTAAACAGACACCGTAAAGGCAGGGTCTGAGGGGGAGATTTGACTGTTCAGTTTGGGGAAATAAGGAAAGCAGCAGTATTATGTGATACTCTGACGCTGGAAGGAGGTAAGGGAGCTTGTTGGGTTTCTTGCTAGAGGCTGGATGCCAGGCTGCTCCTGTTCAAATAGCTGCAATCTCTTCTGTTACGGGTTGCGTTGTATTCCAGCTGGTTTCTTTGGATTGGAGCCGAAGCCCTGCAAGAGTCGATGAAGCTGGCCTGCCTAGCTGTGTGCTGCAGAGCCCTCTTTGGAACCCAGGAGCCTTTAACTGAAAACAAATCTCAGCTGATTGAAACCAGAAATTCCTCTGTGCATTGGGGGTTGGGATTCACCCTCACCACGGGCTCCGTTTGGTTCCCCTGTCCCAGTCCCGATGGGGAGCGCACAGACAGTTAGAATCATAGAATCACAGAACAACCAGGTTGAAGAGACCCACCAGATCATGGAGTCCAACCATTCCCATCAATCACTAACCCATGTCCCTCAGCACCTCGTCCACCTGGCCCTTAAACCCCTCCAGGGAAGGGGACTCAACCCCCTCCCTGGGCAGTTCCAGTGCCCAATGACCCTTTCTGTGAAATTTTTTTTTCCTGCTGTCCATCCTGCCCCTCCCCTGGTGGAGCTTGAGGCCATTCCCTCTCGTCCTGTCCCCTGTCCCTTGGCAGAAGAGCCCAGCTCCCTCCTCTCCACAACCTCCTCTCAGGCAGTTGCAGAGAGCAATGAGCTCTCCCCTCAGCCTCCTCTTCTCCAGGATAAACACCCCCAGTTAACACAGCGGACATTTGGGGAGGCCAAGAGGTTTAAATCTGGCTGACATCCCGGTTTAAATGGATTGGATAGGTCGAATCTAATCCCTGGATGAGATTTAATTTTGAATTGACTTTTGTTTGACGTGGTTTTCATCCTCGCCGGAGCAGGGACTAGAGGGGGGTAGAGATGAGGGAGTTGGAGCTGTAGGAGCTAAAGCCTGAGCTGGGGTTGCGGCCGGGACCAGATGGGCTGAGTACGTGCCGTGCTTTCTCACCACAACAAACACTGTGGTTCATCTTGGGTTGGGAATGTCAGGATCAGAGGTGAGATGGAAACGGCCGAGCTGGGCAGAGTCAACAGCTCTCTGGATAAATCACCTTTCAGCCTCACGAGCCCGCGTTGAGAAAACGGCCTGTTTGGCTTGGCCCATTAAACCCGCTGCAAAGGGCACGATTAAAAATTGCCTGTTGTGACTAATTTCTTGCTATCTAATGGATTTCTCAACCTCCTGCCCTCCTAAAGGTCTTTACTCTGGGGCCTCTGAAAAGGAAAAACCATCTTTGGGTCATACAAGCTAGGAAGGTTGCGCCTTGAACTAGAGCCTGATGAATTTTCCTGTGGGATAAGGAAAAGGGCTCTTCTCCGCCACAGAACCAGCTGCGATTGGTTATCGAGGTGTTTTTATTGTCTTAAAATATGTCGAATTGCATAAAGAAGCGGCGTGGCAAAAAGTATTTGCATGCGATTGTTTGATACACTCGAGAGGTTACGAGTCTCGGAGGAGCTCGGAAGAAACGGCGATAGACGCTTAATTGGAACCACGTTTCATTAGCGCTGCAGTCTGGGTTCGAGCAGCCCGGGTTTCCTTGCCGCTGCAGGGATGCTGCAAACCGGAGCTGCCGCATGCCAAATAAATCTCGCTTCCAAATGCCTCGTGTATTTAAAGTTAAAGAGATGCTGTCAGTCTGAGCGGGGGCGAGAAGGGAAACCGAGTGTTCATTTGAGGGTTTTTTTTTTTTTTGCGAGGATGAAACCGTTCTTGCGTGGAGCGTCGCTGAGCGGCTCCATGCTTTGCTGGCTTCCGGCACTGGGCTGGAACCTGCGCGTGGAAATTAGGTGATTGCTGCAGGTTTGGATCTTTTGTACGGTTTTTAAAATTTATTAATTTCTTTTCAGCGCTTTAAAGGAAGAAATGTGACAAACTGAGCATTTTCCTAGCAAGAAGTGGAAAACTGAGCTGATGTGCTAGACAGTATGGACCTGTTGAAAGTCTTCAATTGGTATAAAGAGTCTCTATTTCTTTTCTTGTGTTAATTATTATAAAGAATCTCTCTTTTCTCTTTCATTTGCTTCTATTTTGATCCCCTAGACCAAACGCCTGTATGGTTTATTTGTTCCATCTGAACATGTTGTAAGAACTAATGCTCTTTTTTTCTTTTTTTTTTTGCCTTTTAGTGTCTTCTAAAAGATTTTCTGCCAAGGTGAGGTGACGCGCCTTGTCTCCTGTTGACCTGAAGTGCTTGATTAATGGCAGTAATAGCCCTAACAGCACCTTTTGTTTGCATTTACTTAACTCCCTTGATGGGGTTTTATTAGCTGCCCTCGTAGTGAAAGAGCAGAGAGGGGAAGGCTGGGAACAGGGTTGTTTATATCGATCTTCAGTGCTTGTTCTTGTCCAGTGCCGAGCACGGGTCCTTATTCGTGTCAGATTTTCTCGTAAACGCTGTGACATCACTCGGGGTTTGGTCTACGTGGTGTCTCCTCTCGTGGTTGTTTCCTTTCCTCCAACCACCACTGGAGTTGTTTCAGAAAATATCTATGAGATTTGATTTGGGAGCTGATTGCTCGTTAAATGTTTCGTTGCTTGCGCATCACAGTTGTTCCGTGTGTGCTGTGCTCACGTCTGCAACCCGAGTCTTTCTGCTGTGTACTAAGAAGATTAATTTGGGTTGGGAAGCGGTTTGAGTAAACACCAGTCCAGCTCTGTGCCCCAGCCCTCAGAGGGAAAATGAAGATGTCTCCAATATAAAACTCGATCTTCCCAGCTCTGATTCTTTTTTTTGCTCTGATGTATCTCGTTCCATCTCCCCAAAGACGTTTTAGTTTGTCTTATTCTGGAGTCAGCCTCGCGAGCGTAAACGGCTCCTATCAGCTTACCGGGGCTGGAGCGGGAAGGAGGATTTGGAGAGGTTAAGCTGTGGGGTCACCTTTTCCCCCTCTATTGTTTGGGCTCGGTCTTATCATGATCTCCCTGCCTGACCTTTGATCCGTTGCCTGCAGGAAGCCTACAGGCTGATTTATCGCACCTACCTCAACGAAGGCTTCTGGAGTCTCTGGCGGGGGAACTCAGCCACCATGGTCCGTGTCATCCCCTACGCTGCCATCCAGTTCTGCGCGCACGAGGAGTACAAGCAGCTCCTGGGAAGTTACTATGGCTTCCAGGGAAAGTAAGATGCCGCGTGGCTTTGATCCTTGCAGAGGAGGATGGAGGAGTTGGTGGGATGATAGATTGTAGGGAGGGAGCGTGTTTCTCTGCCTCGTGCAGCCCTGCGGAGGCAAAAACTCTGCTGGTGCAAAGTCGTCCCAGCCCCTCTTGTCTCAGCTTCGCGGAGCGGGGCGCGTGAGGGGGCGAAGCAGAGGGGTGGGCAGCAAGTCTTGCCCAGGGGAGATCTTTGTGGGACCGAGACCCTGTCTGGTCGAGGCGTGAGCAAGAAGTGGCCTAGACATGGGGTTAGCGCTTCCCTGTGCTGCGAGCGGGCAGGCAAAACAAAGAGCTTTTCTTTGCGGGAGAAGTAACGAGATCCAGCCTCGTGCTGTTATCTGAGCCGCGCGTGTGGCCTGAGCCTCTTGCTCTTGGGCACGCAGGGTCGGAGACGCCCCGAGTCAGGCCTGCTGTCCTCAGCAGAGGTTTTCCCTGAGCCGCTGTCCTGAACGGCTGCGGCAAACCACGGCTGCTTCAGCTCCCCCCAACCCAGACAGGGAAGGGATTCGGTAGCAGATAGAGTAGAGCTGCCCTCAAAAAGCCACGTGGTGTTTCCATCTCCAGGTGACGTGTTTGGTCTCTTCTCTCACCTTACTTTAGAGCGCTGACACCCTTCCCTCGATTCATTGCTGGCTCTCTGGCAGGCACCACGGCCGCCATGCTAACCTACCCCTTGGATATGGTCCGTGCTCGAATGGCTGTCACGCCGAAGGAGATGTAAGTGCCTAATGAAAGCAAGAACAACAAACGCAGAACTTTCTTTTAAGGTCAGGTGACTTGATTCCCATTTTTCTGGGTCACTTCTTGCTCGGAGCCTTTGATATAATAAACCTCTTACTGCTGGGGTCTGAGCGCTGATTAAACGCCCGCAGTCCTGGTTGGTCCGGGAGCTGGACACGGAAAGATCTCACTGCTGGAACCTTGTGCTGGTTCTTTCGGAGGCCAGCTGGCGCGGTGCCTCCAGAAGGGATGTGACAGACAGGAGAGCATGTTGTGATAGGGGAGAGCTGCTGGCTGGCTTCTCCGCTTGCAGGCAGGCTTCTGAAATCCCTCCTGAGCCGTCTGAGGAGCTCAGACCCCAATTAATTAACTGTCGATCCTTCAGAGAGTCCTGTTGGAGGTGTTACCGGTGCGGGCGGTCACTAACCAGCACAGATTTGGTTTTCCCGTGTCCGCTCGCCAGGTACAGCAACATTGTCCATGTCTTCATCCGAATATCCCGAGAGGAAGGATTGAAGACGCTGTATAGGGGGTTTACACCAACCATCCTCGGAGTGATTCCGTATGCTGGGCTGAGCTTCTTCACCTACGAGACGCTCAAGAAGCTACACGCAGGTAAAGGCAACTTGGTTTGCTTTCAAATGAAGGGGTGCAGGCCTTTGGGCAGCTTGAGGTGTTTGAATTCAGTGCTACGAGTCCTTTTCCCGGCCTTGAAGCTGATCGCACGGTTCTGTGCTCGTGGAGGAAGATGCCTTCTACCTCCCTCTCTCCGATTCCAAACTGAAGAGGAGAAGCTGCAGAAAAGCAGTGTCTCTGTCATGCAGAGGAACAAGAAGGTGCGGGAGGACTCGATTACATGTGGAGCCAGGGAATAGGATCTTGGGAGCTCCGGCGCTCAGGGCTGCCTGGCTCTCGGCCCACTTGACCTTAATCGTGTATTTATTACAGGAACTTTCTACCCTCTGCTCCTTTCTCTTTTCCCAGATCACAGTGGGAAATCGCAGCCGTCCCCTCCGGAGCGGCTGTTGTTTGGTGCCTGCGCGGGCTTGATCGGCCAGTCAGCTTCGTACCCCCTGGACGTGGTTCGCCGGCGGATGCAGACGGCGGGGGTTATGGGACACACGTACAGTTCCATCCTTCTCACCATGCAGGAGATTATAAGAGAAGAGGGACTAATCCGGGGCTTGTACAAAGGACTCAGCATGAACTGGGTCAAAGGTCCGATTGCAGTGGGAATAAGCTTCACAACCTTTGACCTGACGCAGATCCTTCTCCGTAAATTACAGCACAGCACTAATGTCGAAAGGTAGTAGCTTAATCCCCGCAGCCCTGGCTGGGGGAAAGTCCAACACGTGTAGAAAGAGCAACGCTAGCCTTCCCTCGCCTTGTACACGCTCTCCTGCAGCTCAGAACTTACCTTTCTCCTTTGTTTCTTTGTTTTCCTTCCGTTGTTGGATTTATTTTTTGGTTTCTGTTCTTTTTAATGAGCCTCTTGAGTTCTTTGGAAACCTCAAGCTGAAACTAACACTTTCCTAAACATCGTTCTTCTGACCGTTCTGCAGAACCGAATCCTCCACAGTAGCTGCCTCACCCTTCTGGTTTTCCCTCTTTGATCCCAGGAGTGGAGCCTCTTAAACAAACGTGTTGCTGCTGCTGGCTCCTCACCTGGTCTCTGTGGGCGGATGAAGCGGTGGATGATGATGATGAAAGAGAGGACTCGGTGCCATTGGAATGAACCTCTTGAATCTGGGAGGTGACCGGTGCTCCTGGTAGGCGGTTCCGAACACACCTTAGAGGCAGCCTGCCAAGGGCAATATTCCAGGCGGGCTCTAGGGAATTCCAGATTCCTCTGACCCGCAAGCGTTGATCTCCACAAAAGAGGTTGCAGCGGGATTTAACAGGTCCGGGTCGCTTCTTTTCTTCGGGAAGTTGACTGGGAGCTCTGCCTGGAAATGCTGCCCCCTCCCCTTTTTTTTTTTTAGTTGTTTTTCCTGTTTGTGGAGTTTTTTTCATAAAATCCCCCTTGCTTGCGACGTCCCTTTGAGATTACCAAAGACTGCAGGCGGCAGGGGGAGAGTTCAGGGTGGGTTTGGAGATCACATTCTCCTGTTTGTTAGAGTGGTTGAGCAGGGGCTGCGCCTGGATTCACAAACCCGATCGAAGCGAAGCACAGACGTGCTTCCAGGCTGCCCAAACCCTTCTCTGTTGTCCTGCTCTTCAAGCATTTCCTGAGGGATCTGGCAGCCTGTCGTGTGGATGCACTAGAAAACGGGAGTGTTAAATACTGAAAGCTTAAGCCGGTTTATCCTTCAGTATTATTGTTGCTGCTTTCTGCGCGATGCAAGAACAAACATCTCAAAGCTGCGTGTGTGATGCAGGCTCCGCTGTCCCGAAGGGCTGCTCGCGCCCGGTGGGTGCAGCCTGGCGGTCGCCTCGAGCCGCTTGGCCCCGCTCCTGAACAACCGCGTCGTCTTCTGGTGCCTGCGGTGTAGGTCACGTCCCCTCCGTTCGCTGATTCACACCTAAACCCACTTGCTTTTATTCCTAGTGTTCTTCTGGACCGGCCGGGTCCTTGGGAGAACAGGCTCCACAGCCAGTGTTGACCCCTCAGAGATCCCATCTAGTGCCAATCATTTCCTATTGTGATTTGAAAACGGACGGTGACGAACCTCTCAGTGCTCCTATTTCAAACCAGACCTTGAGGACGTGGAAACGAGGGGGTGGATTTGGTTCCGTGTCCCATTCCTGTCGTAAATTTGGAGTGGTCGGAGCAACCTTTAGACTTCCCCAAGAATCGGATTACACGAACCATAATTAAAAATCCCTTCCTAGCTACAATAGCCTGTAATCTATCTAAATAGGCGATAATTTCAAATCTGTCCTTCTCTGGTGTCTGTACTTTAGCCTGAGCCTCACGTCATGGATTTATTAATGGGAATGGAGGTAATTGCACAGCGGGTAGAACTGGCTTTTTCTCCTTTCTTTGGTCTTTGCACTTGTTCTTTGGAGCGTAAGTTGCTTCTAATGCCAAATATTTCCCTAGGAACTGAGCCCACGCGTCCCTGTTGTGGACCTGGTGGAGACCCCGCACGCTGAAATATTAGCGCAGGTGTCGTTCCCAGAGCACGTGGGATCCATCGTACTTTAATGGTTTGGCGATGGGTGAGGGATTGACCTCAGTAACTTCTGCCTCCGAGCCCACGAATGATGATTTCTGCTGAGAAACTTGACTGCAGTCTCTGATTTCCCTTGTAATTCATGTTAGGCTTGTTTTAAGAGTTTTTAGAGGCAATAGCCATGAATTCTGTCTACGTTTTGCTCCCGTTGCTGATGGAAGACGATCAGCTCTTCTCTTTGTTGGGGTGAAATTTCGTTTAGTCCCGTGCAAGAGCTCCCATTTCTTTTCTCCAATGGAGAAGCCAAATACTTCTGCTCTTGTCTTGATCGTGTCTGGCCCAGTGAGCAAATCCTGAGGCAGCTGCATCTTGCCGCAAAAGGGAGGGACAGACCAGCAACTGGGTGTGTGTCCGGCTGTGTGTGTGACCCGTGCCGAGCTCGCTCTCAGCTCAGAGGTCACGCCGATAGGTGCTGGAGGAGGCCGAGGGGAAGCTGAGCTGCGGCGTCCGAGTTTCTGTGCTCCACGGTCCGTAGCTCAGCTCAGAGGCGAGCGCAGCAGATGAGACGTTGAGCATCGCTGAACCCCTATGGCAGCAGAGGTGGCTTAACTCCTCCTGGGTCCTGACGGAGAAAGGATTTACCCTGGATGACTAACCACTTGTTTAGGATTGAACAGGAGAGCAGATCTGCTCGGGGTGCGTCCTGCTGGCGTATTAAATGGTCAGGAGGCCTGTGGAGGAGGCAGCTTCGGCCTTGCTGACCCTGGCAGCGCTCACCTCGCAGCTGAAACGCTGGAGCCCGGGGACTCTGAGCTGGGAAACAAGACCTGAAGCACAGGCAGGCTTGGAAGCGTCGGCCTTGGAGTTGTTGTTCCTTAATTGAGCAGCTGCACCTGACTTGAATTCAATGAAACTTTAGCCAAACGTGTTGTTCTGAGTTCTGCAGGCTGAGTTTGTTCAGAGACGAGTCTTTGAATTCGGTCTGTAATGGCTTTGGTGCTTCTTTGTCTTGGGGCAGACGTGTTCAGAGTAACTGTGTCATTGCTTTGAGTTGCTTTAAATAGGGTTTGGGGTTTTTTTCCTCCCCTTCTTCTTCTTTTTGATTTGAATGTAGAAAATGGAGAAACAGAGTGTTCTCTTCCCTCCTCTTAATCCTTGCATGAATTGAGATGTGTTCCAGATCTCTGCTGCCTGGAAGGAGTGCCTGAGGGGGCTGGACATGCTGCTTTGGAAGGGGAGGGTGCTCTGTGCCGGCCAAGAAGGTCCGTTGCCTTCAGCGCTGAGAACAGAGACAAATATAACAGGAATATTCCCTCGTTCTCCTTTGCTTTAGAACTTTCTTACCACAAATGCTCCCTTTTTTTTCCTTTTCATTTTATTCTTCTCGGTTTCCTTGCTTTTCTTTTCAAATCACACTTCTCGTTGGCAGTAACGCATTAAGGAACAAAGATTAATTTCTGTGCTTTTTTGATCTTATCTCCTCTCCCTCCCTCCGCGCGCCTGCACCTTTCATCCCGCACTAGCACTTCGAGAAAATCAGGTCCAATGAAACGCATCCAAAGTGACACGACGGCAGCTTCCGTAGCCAGAGCCGAACAGCCGGAGTCGGCTTCCCCCTCACAGGCAGGGATGCTCAGGGGGACAAGAAGGAAAAAAAAGCCCTGAGTGATGGGGAAGAAGGTGGTTTTGAAAGGTTTTTGAATGGTTCATCCCGCCTTTCGCCTTTACTTCGCAGTGAGACGGCTGCTGCCTCTTGCTGTTTCCACCCTGTGGTACCAGCTCGATCTGGGAAAGCATCTGCTGGTCCTGGCGGGCTCAGAGGGTCAGGTAGGGACCTTGAGTGATGCGAGAGGTGGAATCTCAGCTAGCTTCTTGCAAACCTGTTTGCTCTACGTGCCCTCTGCTAGTTCCCTGGGAAGGCAGAGCTGCTGAGGAGCCGCTGGGCTGGGTGGCAGGAGCGTGGTGGAAGGATCGGGAGAGGAGTCAAGGCCTGGGGAGGCACGAAGGCGCTGAGCCCTGGCTGGGTGGGGTGGTGTAGCCCCGGTACGATGTGGGAATGCTCCAAAAGCAATTCCAAAGCTTCTGGGGAACAGTAGCGGTACTTCCATTAACCCCTCATCGCCTTCCACTTAGAAGGACTCTGAGCGCCGCGTCACCTTCACCCTCTGGTGTCTTTAAGGCAACGGCAGGTGAGGCATAGAAGGAAACTCCAAGCAGAAGCACTGCGGCAACCCCGAGCGAGCCTTGGTGCCAGTCCTGGAGGGGCAGGAGGTGCCGTGGGAGATGTTTCCCGTGCTGGGGCTGCGGTGCCTGCCTGGGTACTGGGGCTCTGCGGGGACCTGGGTGCCCCCCTGCCTGGACTGGGCCAGAGGAGGAGGTGGCTTCCTACAAACCAGCCTTGATTTTTATTGTAGGGGCTCGTTCCTCGCGCTCTCCCCGTCTCCCCTTCGCTGCCGGGTTTCCCAGCGCCGCTCACTGCCTGTGTGGTCTATGCACATATTAGCACAAACACTGCTAAATGCCTTTTGTCCAGACGTGTCCTCACCATCCACATGTGTGCGCGCGCGCGTGTGTCTTGACGCGTGTGTGTCCGTTTGGGCCGCTTTCCTTGGATCTGGAGTTCTATTTTACTGCAGTGAAGACACTTTGTTATATGATGTTTATATATTTTAAGATTTGTGCCAAGAGAGGATGTATATTTAATAAAAAAAAAAAAAAATTCTAATTGACTTTGCAGGCTCGCGGAGGGTGAATCCTATCGTGTGGAGAGAGGCGCCTGGCACGTCGGGGTTGGACTCGATGATCCGATGGGTCTCTTCCAACCCTGTGATTCTGTGATTCTGTGATTTAGCGAGACTGAACACGGGGTTGTCTGGAAGGGGGAGTTGATGGTGCCTTTTGTAGAGTTGGGGGTGCCCCAACCACACAGGTCTCCTGTGCACAAAGGCCTTAAAACATGTGGGTCTGGGTTTGGTTTTTTTTGCTTTGCATGGAAGTTGGGAGAAGCTTGGAGGAAGAAGGGGCTCTGGAGAGGGTTCCAGACCCGCTGTGGGATGGGGACGGGTGCGTGGTGGCAGCAGGTGGCACTGTCGGCTTAGGCACAGCCCAGCGGCTTCCCAGAAGGGGGGTCCCTGCCTGCTCCTGTGCCCTGCTCAGCTCCTGGGGCTTTTGGGGCTCTGTGTGTGTGTCCCCGCTGTGGATGCGACACCTCGATCCCTTGCAAGGTAGGAAGGTCTCAGCAGTGAGGACAGGTCCAGCCCTCCCAGCATAACCTCCCTGTAGCCCCCGTGCTGCTCCCTGCAAGAGATGTCCTGGTTGGACCCCAAGGGAAACTGAGACCCAGAGGCTGAGACCTTGTGGGAAGCCTGTGATGGAGCTGGAAACAGGTCCCTGCCCACCTGCCCTGGAGCAGCTGAGGGTGGCATCTCCCTGCCTTTGGCTTTCTGGCTCCCTGCATGCAGAGACCAGAACTCCTGGCTTGGTTTGGGCTGCCAACTCCAGAGAGCTGCCAAGAGAAATATCCCCACTGCTCCAAGCAGGAACAGCTCGAGGGGATCTCATTTTAAATGGAATTGGGGTGGGGAGGCAAGGGTCGCTGTTTCCCTCCCTGCCAGGACATGAAGGAAGATCTCCAGGAGCTGCTGTGATCCAAGCCCTCTCCCTGGTCTGCAGTTCCTTGTCGCGTTCGGTGGGAGCTGAAGGTAGGAGTGCACCAGAGCCTCAGAGTGATGGAATTGATTTAGGTTGGAGGGGACCTCAAAGCCCATCCAGTCCCACCCTTGGGGCAGGGACACCTCCCACTGGATCAGGGGCTCCCAGCCCCATCCAACCTGGCCTTGAACCCCTCCAGGGATGGGGCAGCCACCCCTGCTCTGGGCACCTTGGGCCTCCCCACCCTCATTGTGAAGAATTTCTTCCTAAGATTTTTATCTCCATCTCCCCTCTTTCAGCTGAAAACCATTCCCTCTCATCCTATCCTTGCCCTCCTTGATGAAGAGCCCCTCCCCAGCTTGCCTGGAGCCCCTTTCAGCACTGGAAGCTGCTCTAAGGTCTCCTTGGAGCCTTCTCCAGGCTGAACAACCCCAACTCTCCCAGCCTGTCCTCGTATGGCAGGTGGGATCATCACCAGCCCTGGTGCCAGGCTGAATGCTGGTGTCAGTGGTTTCTCTACAGCCCCTAAACCTCTTGGTCCCAGCTGCTCTCCTCTCCGAGAGCCTGAGCGTGGCCCTTGGCAGCGCAGAGCCCAGCCCGTGCCCCGGCGTGAATAAAGCAAAGATAACGAAGATTAAAAATAATTGTGGGAAGACGAAAATGGGGGGGGTTGTTCATTGTATTTGATGTGGCCCAATTTCAGTGCCGGTGGCTCTGTCTCCTGCTCTTGGCTAGTCTATCAGTCATTGTCCCCGCCTGAGAGGGTCACGTCTGGGCAGATCTCAGGGGAGGAACTGTCTGCATGTCTGAATGCAGCACAACCCCAGGCCCTAGCAACCATCCTCCTGCCGCGAAGCCTCAGCCCCCGGCTGCTTCCTCCCCCTGCTTATGGAAAATTAGATAAATGAGCCATCAAAGCCGTCGGGCCAGCTTTTAATGGGACGGTGTGGGCTGGAACCAGTCCCTCTGCATCCCAGCCCTGGGGAATCCCTTTTTTTCCTGGCACCTTTCCACTCATATCGTGGTGATGGTGCTGCCGGAGCCAAACTCCTGGTCCTGTGCTGGTTAACGGTGCCGCTCGGCGCTTGGGTTATCAGAGAATCACCAGCTTGGAAAAGACCTCTTGGATCATCAAGTCCAACCATTCCTCTCTGCCACCAAACCTTGCCCCTGAGCACCTCGTCTACCCATCTTTTAAACCCCTCCAGGGATGGTGACTCAACCACCTCCCTGGGCAGCTTGTTCCAGTGCCCGATCAACTCTCTCTGTGAAAATTTTTTTTCTGATCTCCAGCCTGAACCTCCCCTGAGGCCGTTCCCCCTTGTTTTGTCCTCTGGCACTTGGGAGAAGAGCAACTGGGAGCAACCAGGGCCAACTGGGATCATACTTGGAGCAACTGGCGCCAACTGGGGTCATAGTTGGAGCAACCGGGGCCAACTGGGATCATACTGGGAGCAATTTGGAGAAGCTGGAGCCAACTGGGGTCATACTTGGAGCAACGGGGGCCGTACTAGGAGTAACTTGGAGCAACCAGGGCCAACTGGGCTGATACTGGGAGCAACTCTCCCAGATGTTTGCTCAAAGGGAATTTCCCCATCATTTTTTACCAAAAAAGGTTTTTAGTGCATCCATCTCGGGTCCTGGGGAAGCAGGCGGGGGGGGGGGGCTGCTGGGATTAGCCTTCTCCTCTCGGCCCTTAGCGAGAGGGAATTAAGACCATTACAAGGCTATCAAATAGGATCAGAGCTCCTCTCCCTTTCTCTGAACAGCCCAGACCTGTTAATCCTTTTTCATGCGGCTGGACCAGCACCCACCGTGCGGCGGGGAAGGGCTCGGCCTAGACGGACAAGGAGCCATGGGCCTCGTTCCCCCCACGGCCTCCAACCCGCAGGTGATCCGAGGGCTGGAGAAGCTCCTGTGTGAGGACAGGCCGAGGAGATCGGGGTTGTTCAGCCTGGAGGAGGCTCCAAGGAGACCTCAGAGCAGCTTCCAGCACTGAAAGAGGCTCCAGGAAAGCTGAGGACAGATGTTTTAGCAAGGCCTGTTGTGGCAGGACAAGGAGTAATGGCTCTAAAGTAAAGGAGAGGAGATGGAGGCTGGATATAAAGAAGAAAGTTTTAACAATGAGGGCAGGGAGGCCCTGGCCCAGGCTGCCCCATCCCTGGAGGGGTTCAAGGCCAGCTTGGATGGGGCTTGGAGCCCCTGAGCCAGTGGGGGATGTCCCTGCTCGTGGCAGGGGTGGCACTGGATGGGCTCTGAGGTCCCTTCCAACCCAAACTACTCCATGGTGCTCGGTCTCTTCCCCCAGCTGGAGCTGCTCAGAGGTGGGTGTCCTCGCACCCAGAGCCCCTGCGCTGCTGGAAGGGTTTGAGGACCACAGAGCGCAAGCACCGCAGCAGCTCTGAGCGTGGCAAACAGACTCGGGGTTACTTATTTATTTCTAAAACCGCCAAACAGCCGAGGCTGCTGGGCCAGAGGATTTCACACGAAGCGAAGGGACAACTCCAGGGAGCTGTGACCCAGCTGGCCAGAGCTGCAACCCTACAGCCACCCCCTTCCCTCAGCTAGGGGGGGCAAACGCAAGGCAGAGCAAACCCCAGAGTCTGTGCTGGCACGGCGAGACGTCACTCCAGCCTGGCTGTGAGGTCTCCTTCATGGGAAGGTGACCCCTGCAGCATCCTCTGCCCAGCATGTCCCAGCCCAGGTTGGCAGGAGCCGCTGCCCCCAGGGAAAGCAGCCTCGGACACCCCCGATGGGGCAGAGCAGGCAGCAGCGATCGCGGCTTCAGCTCCTCCATCTCCAGGTGGGACCGGGAAGAGGGGCCAAGAGCCCAAAGAGGCAGCAGGGTGAGAGCAGGCACAGCGGTGACTGGTGGCAGGAGCAGGCGGTGCCCTCGCCAGCCTGGATGCATAAACTCCATCTCGCTGAGAGCTGGTGGCAGAAATGTCCCTGTGTTCATCCGTATGAGCCACCAGCACGAGCAAAGGAGAAACCAGCCGGGCACCGACTGCGCCCCGAGGCAGGTCCCAGCTCCCCCCAGTCAGGAGACTGCCAGGTACTGGTGGAAGTAGAAGCCGAAGAGGCTGGTGACAAGCTGGCAGACGGCCACCCACCAGGTGAGGAAGGCAAAAAGTCCGCGGAAGAAGAGGGGGGTGAAGATGCCGCCCAGGATGCCGGTGATCTGCTCCACCGCAGCGCGTACGTCCTCCCCGTCCTCCCCGCTGGGCTGTGGCGGTGCCGCGGGCGCTGCCGGAGGGAGGGGAGGGGGCTCCGGGTACAGCCCCCACGAGTGGTGCCCTGTGTGACAGAGGGGACAGGCCCACGGGGGTTGCTCCCTGCGCTGCAGCCCCCTCCCCACACCACAGATGTGCCGGTGGCTGAGCCCCAGCACGCTCGCTGCGTGTATTAGGGTCACATCATGAGAGCCTGAGGATGCTGAGAGCTTGATGACGACTCGCAGGTCCCATCCTGCCCCTCCCGAGCTCGTGTCCCCCCAAAACCTCCTTACCCAGCGTCTTGAGGAGCAGGGTGCAGTGCAGGGTGAGGACGATGGGCCCCAGGTACTGCAGGCTGACAACGGCCACGTAGCAGTAGATCCTGGTGATCTGCGGGCAGCGCGGATGAGCAGGAACCCGGCGGCCGTGCCTGAACCCCCCACCCAATTCCCACTCCAGCCCCCTCACCTTTTGCTGGATCTCGAGGATGGGGATGCGCCCGGCCTCCTTCTTCATCTGCTCCACCCAGCGCTCGGCCAGGCCCAGGTACGCCTGCAGGTGAGGGCGGGTGACGGCCAAGCGCAAGAGGCAGAGCCCAACGATGGTCCAGAGGCGCGCGGTGTTGTAGGCAGAGTCCGACATGCTGGGGGAAGAGCACGTCAGGGAGATCTTGAGGTCCAGAACCCCCCACCATGTCCCAGAGGGGGTGTCTGATGGGGGAGCGTTCGCAGTCGGGGGGGGGGCTCTTTCCAGTATGGAAAGGGGCTCCAGGAAAGCTGGGGAGGGATTCTGGATCAGGGAGGGCAGGGATAGAACTAAGGGGAACGGGTTTCAGCTGGAAAAGCAGAGATTGAGATGAGATCTTGGAGAGAAACGTTTTGCTGTGAGGGCGGGGAGGCCCTGGAACAGGTTTCCCAGAGCAGGGGTGGCTGCCCCATCCCTGGAGGGGTTCAAGGCCAGGTTGGATGGGGCTGGGAGCCCCTGATCCAGTGGGAGGTGTCCCTGCCCATGGCAGGGGTGGCACTGGATGGGTTTCAAGGTCCTTTCAAGCCCAACCAACCATCCCATGATTGTGCAGGCGTTGGAGGAGTGGGACTGGTGCCCTTGTGCCTCAGTTTCCCGTTGGAGTGAGGATGCCGGAGCACAGAGCTGAAGCAGCTGCTGGTGTCCCACTTACATCTGCACCGTCTGCTTGCCCACGGGTGCGTGCAGCATGAAATCCCGCGAGACGGGCTTGATCCACATCACCACCACGAGGACAGGTGCCAGGAAACCCACGTGGAGCAGGACCCTGTGGTGGAGCCGTCAGAGACGCTGGTGCCTCCCAGCCCCATCCCTCTGTGCCCAGGGACCGTTTCTCTTCACCACCTCCCACCACCCGCCCTCCTCGCAGCCCTGCGGCCACAGAGCTGGGGTTCCCAGCACCGACCCCCCTGGCCTCCCTTCCCCACCCACAGATTTCACCCAACTGGGTCAGGGGCTTGTCAGCCGCCATCCGGAGGGCGTCGCGGTGCATCTGGGCCAGGCGCAAGCCCGGGAAGGTCAAGCAGGCGCCCAGGAAGGAGCAGAGGGCCACCAGCCCCATCTTGAAGGCCAACTTGGCAAGGGGCAGCCTGCGGAGAGAAGGTGGGACAGGTCAGCCCCATCCCTGCTGAGCCCTGGAGTCCTTCCCACCCCAGACTTCCCAAAAAACCCTCCCGAAAGTGCCCATTTCCCTCCCCACCGGACCCCCGACTCACGTCCACTCCCAGCCCCGCGGCTTCAGGACGCTCTCCAGGTTGCTGGTGACACTGGCCAATCCTGTGGGGAGTGACCCCGATGAGCGGGGTGCCCACAGCCCCTGGGACCAGCCGCCCTCCTCCCCCCCGGTCCCTCTCCACCCACCAGGCTCGAGGCCGAAGTCCAGATAGTCCTCGCGGATGACCAGGGCGACCATGGCGAGGAGGAGGAAGAAGAAGGCGAAGGTGAGGCAGACGGAGCGCTCCCCACCCTCCTCCGAGCGGAAGTAATGGCGCATCACCGTGAAGAACACCTTGCTGCAGGTGAGGGGCGGCCGTCAAGGCAACCAGGAGCTTCAACAACACCCTCCAATGCCAACAGGACCCCCCCCCCCCCCCTTTACACCACCTAAAAGAACCCCCACCGTTAGCTTCCACCACCCTCTCTGCGAGGAAGGTTCTCAGCTCCATCACTAAGTGGTTTNGCCATGGGCAGGGACACCTCCCGCTGGATCAGGGGCTCCCAGCCCCATCCAACCTGGCCTTGAACCCCTCCAGGGATGGGGCAGCCACCCCTGCTCTGGGCAGCCTGAGCCAGGACCTCCCCACCCTCGAAGGAAAATATTTCCTCCTACAATCTCCCTTCAGTTTCCCCTCTTTCAGCTTGAAACCCTTTCCCCCTCGTCCTATCCCTGCCCTCCCTACGTGGCCAGAAGGATACACGGAGAAGGCAACTGTGAGCAGGCACCAGAGCACCCCGATGTTCATCTCCTTCTGGGGGTCCACCAGGCAGTAGTAGCCCTCAGTGAAGACGTACACGGTGGTGGCGTAGACGGCAAAATCCACGAACCACTGGTAATCCAGGAAATATCGGAGCACTGGCGGGACAACGGGGCCGCGTCACCCCCCTGCGGGAACCCGCGGAGGGTCCCGAGTCGGGGGCAGCGGTGGCTGCAGGGGGAGCGCCGGGGGTTACCCAGGGCATCCACGGCGGTGATGGGGCTGGTGTCCAGGTGGAGGTCGATGTCGCGGGGCACGGAGAGGGGTTTGTCGTCCGTCACGCCGTTCACCCTCCTGCAAGGGAGACCCGGGCTGGGGGTGGCAGGCAAGGAGCTGGCTCGTCGCTTGTGGCCCTCGGTGCGGAAAGCCCCTCGCGTGGTGGCACGTCCCCCAGCTTGGGGCTCCTTGTTGCAAGCAACAGCCCCAAACCCATTTGTGGCCAAGGCTGGTGTTGTCACCTCCCTGGTGGAACCCCGGGATGACTCCCGTTAGCACCAATTAACAATATCCATGGATTTGGTTGAGTCCCCTTCCCTGGAGGGGTTTAAGGGCCGGGTGGCCGAGGTGCTGAGGGACATGGGTTAGTGATTGATGGGAATGGTTGGACTCCATGATCCGGTGGGTCTCTTCCAACCTGGTGATTCTGGGATTCTGTGATTTACGACCCTCCCGTGGGCGCGAGGCGGGGCTGACCTGTCCCTCTTGCTCTTGGGGCGCTGCTTGCCGGCCAGGGCGCAGAGCTCCTCGTCCGACGGGTGCCTGTAGCGGCGCAGGCTGGAAGGGAGCAGCCGGGGTCAGGGAGCAGCCGGGGGGGGTCCCCGAGGCCCCGCGGGGAGGGGTGGGACACGTTACCTGCCGTTGCAGAGCAGCCAGCGGGCGAAGGAGCAGTGCGGGGCCAGCTTCTGCATGAGGCTGGCGGCCAGCAGGGTCACCACCACCTGCACCCCCATCACCGCCTGCAGGGACACCCGCAGCGCTCCAGCCCCGCAGCACCCGGAGCTGAGGGGACCTGGGGGGGGGCTGGCTGCGTCCCCCAGCCCCCTCCCTGCCATGGGACACCCCGAGCACGGAGCTCTCGGGCACATGCAGCACTGGGACATGCTGGAAACGCATCCTTTGGAGGCTAACAGCCCCCAGACACCCTGGGCAGGGACAGCTTGGGCACAGACACCCCTGGGACACCCTGGCCATGCACCCCTTGCACACAGACACCCCTGGGACTACCCAGCCATGCACCCCTCGTGTACAGACACCCCTGGGACACCCCAACCGTGCACCCCTCAGGCACAAACACCCCATGGACACCCCTGGGACACCCTGGGCATGGACCCACTTGGGCACAGACACCTCTGGGACACCCTGGCCATGCAACCCTCGCACATAGACACCCCTGGGACACCCTGGCCATGCACCCCTCATGCACAGAGACCCCTGGGACACCCTGGGCATGGACATCTTGGGCACAGATACTCCTTGNGGCATGGGCATTCTTGGTTTCTTATTTTCCTGATACGCCCTGGCCCGGCATCTATCCTCTACCCATACCCCTCGCACCCCCCTTGTACACCCTGGGCAGGGACAGCTTGGGCACAGACACCCCTGGGATACCCCAGTCATGCACCCCTCGCACACAGACACCCCATGGACACCCTGGGCATGGACCCACTTGGGCACAGACACCCCTGGGACACCCTGGCCATGCATCCCTCAGGCACAGACACCCCGGGACACCCCAGGCATGGACTCACTTGGGCTCAGACACCCCTGGGACACCCTGGCTGTGCACCCCTCAGGCACAGACACCCCGGGACACCCCAGGCATGGACTCACTTGGGCTCAGACAGCCCTGGGACACCCTGGCCATGCATCCCTCAGGCACAGACACCCCGGGACACCCCAGGCATGGACCCACTTGGGCACAGACACCCCTGGGACACCCTGGCCATGCCCCCCTCGGGCACAGCGACCCCTGGGACACCCCTGGGACACCCAGGCATGGACTCTCTGGGCATGCACCCTCCTTGGCACCCACCTCCCGAACATGCACACCCCTGGGACACCCTGACCATGCACCCCTCGGGCACAGAGACCCCTGGGACACCCCAGGCATGTACCCACTCGGGCACAGACACCCCTGGGGCACCTGGCCATGTACCACTCGGGCACAGAGACCCTTGGGACACCCCAGGCATGTACCCACTTGGGCACAGACACCCCTGGGGCACCTGGCCATGCACCCCCGGGGCATGCACAGCCTTAGGACACCCCGAGACTGCATCCCCTGGGCACGCACCCTCCTTGGGCCGCAGCCTCGAGGCACATACAGCCCTGGGACAGCCCCTGCATGCTCCCCCTGCCATGCACCCCCCCCGGGGCAGCCCGTTCATGCTCCCTCTTGCATGCACCCCCCCGGGACAGCTCCTGCACGCTCCCCCTGCCATGCACCCACCCCGGGACAGCCTGGATGCGCCCCCCGAGCCGCAGCCCCGTGCAGGCCCCCCCCGCCCGGCGCTCACCATGCCGGGGTCAGCGCGGACCCGGCCGCAGGAAGCCACCCCCCCGGCAGCCCCGCGCCGACCAATCGGCGACTTCCGTCCTTGTGATTGGCAGCTCTTCAACCAATAGGAGAACGGCTCTGGCCTAGGGGGCGGGCCCTTCTGTGCTGCTGCCTCCTGGGAGCTGCCGCTCCTGGAGCCGCGGGTTCGAGTCCCGGGGCAGCGGGTGCGAGCCTGTTCCAGGGCCTCCCCACCCTCACAGCAAAACATTTCTCCCCAAGAATGGCCTCAAGCTCCACCAGACGAGGGTCAGGATGGACAGCAGGAAAAAAATATTTCATGGAAAGGGTGATTGGGCAGTGTCAGAGGCTGCCCAGGGAGGGGGTTGAGTCCCCTTCCCTGGAGGGGTTTAAGGGACAGGTGGATGAGGTGCTGAGGGACATGGGTTAGAGATTGATGGGAATGGTTGGACTCCATGATCTGGTGGGTCTCTTCCAACCTGGTGATTCTGTGATTCTCTGAACACCCAGTGCCAGAAGCTGGTGGGTGCTGGTGGGTGCCCCTGGTCCAGGCAGGGTGCTGGTGGCCCCCGGGGTTGCCATGGTTATCCATCTCTCAGGCATCGGGATGTGCTTCCCGCTAGATGTCGCTTCTGCCTGTGCCCCGAGCATCCCCCGAGGGTTGGGGTACCCAGGCTTTGGGGTGCCCCCTCCTCCTCCCCGGGGTGGGCTGGGAATGCAGCCCCCCCTGTGCCCACTGAGCCAGGAGCCGAGCAGCCCCTCTGCCAACGGAGGGGAGAGCTCGGGGGCTGCGATGCCAGCAGATCCCTCCGACATCTCCCGAGTGGCCCAATCCTGGCTGCCAGGGTCTGGGGGAGCACCCAGACCTCCCAGTCCCCCCCCAATCCTCACACTGGTGCTGTGAGAGCCGCACGAACCGGTGGCTGCGCATCTCTGGAACGAATGCAGGGCCCCAGGATCCTCGCAGCCCCCACGGCGTTGGCTTTCAGCGCCGCCGAGACACAAAAAAAATTAAAAAAAAGATGGAAGATGGATGTTTGGAGCCCCCCCCCCAACCCCCAGCTTGGCTGCCCTCCCCCAGGACACAAAAGCCCCTTTGAGGACTGATTTTACACTGTCCAAATTAGCATCAGCAAAGAGAGATGCCGCCACTGGCGGTTGTCGGTGCTGCTCTAAAGTCCTCAAATTAATGGGGATCCCCCGTCCCGCGCCCGCTGATAGGGATGCTGGACCCAGAACCAGCCCCACGAGCATGAAGAGGTGATTCCTCCCAGTTCTGGGACCTGGCAGCAACGTGGCACCCACCGGCCTGAAGCCGATGCTCGAACCACCGAGCCGATTCCGCAGACGGAAAATCCCAACGAGCTCGGCGGCTGGGAACCAACTGGAGGATTTTCCCACCTCTGGGTGATGCTGGGGGGGCAGCTGGTGGAGCCGCTCTGTGCCCGTTCCCCCCGCTGAAGTTTCCCATTCCGCACAAAGCCGGTGGCGGGCATTGTCCGGGCTGCATCGCATTACCCAGGGCTCCCGGAGAAATCACTTGTATTTCATGCTCCATTGAGCAGCTGCCTGTATATATTTTCTGTGTTGCATTTTTAGCATGACAAAAGGAGAGGGCCTGTGAACTCCTTGCTCTTCAGACCTCTCCGACACATCCCCTGAGCGGAGCCCCCCTGGGTTAGCATAACAAACTGCCACGCTCCCTCCGATCTGCTCCCGGTCCCTCCCGGCCCCTTTTTCCCTTGGGTAATTTCATGTATAGCTCAATATTTGGGCGTCTGGGTCGCCGGCGGCGGCGGACGAGCGCGTGCTGGCGGGGTTCGGAGGTAGAGATCCCAGCCAGGGTGCCCCGACGCCCTCCCGATGCGTCCGCGGGGGAACAATTTGGGTTGGACAGTAGGAACAATTTCTTCACAGAGTGTGCGCTCGAGCGCTGGCACGGGCTGCCCAGAGAGGCGACTGAGTCCCCATCCCTGGAGGGCTTCAAAAAGCAACAAGATGAGGGGCTTGGGGACGTGATTTAGTAGTAGACGGGTATGGTTGGAGTTGATGATCTCCAAGGTCTTTTCCAACCTAAAGATTCTGTGATTCTATGAACCTGCCTGGTCCCACGTCACCCATTTAACCAGAAACGCTGATGGGACCTGGCAGCCCTCGCTGGGAAGGGATCTGAGCTGGGGCAGCCTTGGAGGTGCAGGGCCCCAGGCTCTGGTTTTGCCTTGATATTTGACTTAAAGGCAGGAAAACGGGAGCTGCCGGGCTGGAGAGAATCTTAAAACCAGTGAGACCAGTTGTTCCTGAAGCAACCGCTGCACTGAGGGCTGGTTGTGCTGTCTGGGTGTGTGTCCCTCCCAGGACTCTCTTTGAACACCCCATCCCTCTCGTCCCCGATCAGTCACCCCCGAGGAGCCCTGTGGACCAGCAAAGTGGGGTGGAAATGAGGAGAGTGCAAGGCTGAGCTGAGATGTCCCCGCACCAGAACCAAGCTGTTCTTTCCTCTCCCCAGTCCCCAAAAGGGATGGGACGTGGTCCCCAATGGGGCTGGGACCCACCTGTGGGAAGGAGAGGCTGGTGAGATAAAAGCTTTGACCTTCTGGAGAGGGAACCCACCCTGGACACGCAGGGATTTGGGATGTCCTGCAGGAAAAAGGAGCAAAGTCCCACTCAAACACGCGCGGCGCGAGGGAGATGAGGCTGTGACACAGCTGGGGGCTTTGAACACCTTTAATGCACATCATGTTTGTTCTCTTTCACCTCCTTGAGCTGCAGATCTCATCCTCTGGACGCCTTGGGCTCGATGGCAGCGTCTCTGTGTCCCTCCAGTGTCCTGGGATGTCACCTCACGGTCCGTGCACCCCGTCCAGCACCGAGATGTGGGGCTGCCCCCCAGGTAAGTCTGGTGTCAGCCTTGGGGCTGCTTCTCTGGGCAGGGAGGGGGACAACGAGCCCTTACTGGCATCCGCACGGGTCCTGTCCACGCTTCAAACTGAGCCTTGGCTCTTCTCCAGCCTCTCTTGGTCGCCTGCACCCCGAGACATCTGCTCACCTCACCTGTTAATGGCAGAAACTGGTGTGAGCCCAGTCTCAACTGGGTGAGAACTGGGGCTGAGCCCCGCGGGATGGCTGGGAGGTGACAGTGCCAGCTCCCTGCCCCAGGGATTTCTGCCAGTCCCCATCCCACCAGGCACTCAGGGACATTTCCAGTGGGGACAGGCAGGAGTTTGGGGTCAGTGGGTATTTGAGGGGGTCGGTTACCCCCTGGGACATCTGGAAAGAAGGCAGGGGACAGCAGGAGCAGGAGAAAAACATGTTGCTCCAATATCCAATGAGGAGAAGAGCTCCCACCAGGGCAGGAGATGGAGTCATGTCCCACAAAACTCATCTAAAAGTCCTTTAAGGTGATGCTCCCAACGCATCAGAGCTCTGGGGACACCGAGGGGGTTCAGGGGGTCCCCACCTCCCACCCCATTCCCATGAGCTGCTCCACGAAATCCTCACCAGGAACCGCGCTGGGTCTGTTGCGGACAGGCTGACCCTCATGCCATCCCCAGAGTGTACGGTGACATCTCTTTGCTCACGTTGTCACTGCTGCCGGTGGCTCATGGGTGGTTCCGATGCCCTGGGTGTGGGGTACGGTCACCAAACCCCCCCATCCTGGCTCTGTGCCACTGCCTGCGGACACACAAGCACAAAGTCAGATGAACAAGCACTGGGGCTGCAGCACAACATCACGATGCAATCGCCCCTCACCTCATTCCAGCCTCCTCTTGCCTTTTCCTTCTCCTCCCCATGGCTGCATCCCCCTTCCAGCCTTCCCCTTATGCCGCTGTGAGGGGTCTGAGCCCCAATTTACTCATTAATTGGCTATTTGGAGCATCTGTGTGCTCTCCCTTCATGCTCAGCCTTCAGCCCTGCTTTATGGGGATGCTCAAGCTGCGCTGACAGGCGCTGCATGATATAAATCCCCAAGAAGCGCCTGTTCTTGCTGGCTCATGAGGGCTTTGCTGGGTTTGGGGTTCAGATCCACCCCTGTCTGTGGTTGGGGTGGGGGATCAGTGCAGGCTCAATCTGTCCCTGAGCTGCTTGGATCTGAGCACCCCGATGCACTCAGAGATGCCCGCGGGGCTCTGCATCCCCACCCGAGCATGTTTGCACCTGCTGAGATCACCCAGTGCTCCAGCAGGAATATTGCACATGGAAAAGCTCCTTCTTGATGCTTTTTCCACTCAGGCCTTGCTGAGCTCTCTCTCTCTGGGATGCTGCGAAGCCGCTGGGATGCGGGGATGCTGCTCGCTGCCCGTGGGGGTCCCCTGCGAAGCCTGGCTGCCCGCAAACGCGACCTTTCCCACCGCAATCCCATTGAAACCCTCTCCCCGGCTCTCCCTCAGCCCTCGCCAGCGCTGACAATGCCACGTCTGTGCCCCGACTCAAAGGACCCTTGTCCGGGGGATGCAGATGCCCCGGATCCCCCACCCCTGGGGCAGCTGCGTTGCTTCCTTACAGGATCAGGGCTGCTCACACCTCCCAGGAGCTCGGGATTCACTGTGGTGCTCGTTCCGCCTCCCCATAGCCCCCCATCTGCCTCCTGCGTGCCCCCCATCTCCCCTAATCCATGGGGTGAGACCACTCGAGCCGAGGGTCTGCACGGAGCCTGGTGCAGGAACAGGATGAAGGATCTCAGCAGCTCACCCAGGGTGATGGGAAGAGAAAAAAACTCCATCTCTTTCCCTCAAACAGTGTGAAATTAATAACCCGAGGTGTGTTTTGAGTAGGAAAAAACAGTATTTCCTATTTATCAAAATACTCAGCTAATTTTTTTCTTTTCCCCTAAGGAACTGCCCAAGCCCCATGGGTTACGGAGCGACCTGGCTGGATGTTCCTCCTCCTCAACCTTTGCTGAGTTTTGATGGGAATGGTTGGACTCGAAGATCCGGTGGGTCTCTTCCAACCTGGTGATTCTATGAGGTGAGGTGGGAGCCACGAGCATCTCCTCCCTGCTCTGATACGGGGACAAGAGGTGAGTGACCCCAGGGGAGCCCTTGGGGACAAGGACCCCGGGAGAAGAGGCTGGAAGGTGGGAACTGGGGGAGCCTGCACACCCTCCCTCCCCCTCCTACTCAAGCTGGGAACAGCTTGAGTGTCCAGGCAGGGAATTCATTTAAATAAATTTCCATAGGGATTAATTTCGCTCCCTCCCTGGCAGAGGCGAGTGTGTGAGAAAAGCTGAGCCCGGCTTGGGGTGGGGGGGACGAGGAGAGGATGAGGAGAGGATGAGGGGTGCCCTCCTCTCTCCACAGCCCCATCCACCCTCACTGCCCTTCATCCCTTCCAGCTTCGGGAAGGTTTTAATCGCAGTGTGTGCCCAGTGCCAGAGATCCTAGAATCCTAGAATCCTAGAATCACCAGGTTGGAAGAGACCCACCGGATCATCGAGTCCAACCATTCCCACCAATCACTAACCCACGATGCTCCCAAGCTGGGGGAAGCACCCATCCTCCATCCTCCAGCACCCAAACCATCAAAACTTCCCAAAGAGAGGTCGCGGGAGCCAAAAATCAGCATCAGGTGGCCAAAATACCATCAAGGAAAGAGAGATTCGGGGCGGTGGGGAGAAAAATCCATGGGATTTGTCATGATTGAAAGGCCTCCGATGCCCCCGCGCCACCCCAGGATCCTCCTGGCTGTGTCCTGGTGCAGGATTTGCCCTGCGGGTGCCTCACCCCCAGCCACAAACAGGGATAACGAGGGCTGGGAAAACACTCCTGGAGCAGCCGCGCGGTCTGGATGCTTGGAAACCCCAGAAGCCAATAATGCTCTGATGGATTTTGGCTTTTCCAGCCCTCCGCAGGACTCCTGGTGCAGGGAACACCCTTTCAGCGAGGAGAAATGAAAATCTTTCATCCCCCCCTCTCTCCCCGCTCCTCCCCTCCCGCAAGAGCATCTCTATGACAGATGCTGGGTTTTTTCCATCCTGCTTAGGATTTGGGATTCAAAACGCGCGACGGATCCAAATAACCGGGGTAAATAAAATAAATCGGGGCGAGCCGACGCTTGGAAACAAGCAAGAGCCGAGAGCTATTTTTGGCTGTCAAATTTGGGAGGTTTTTAAGGCTCCTTCAGGGCACGAACCGCTGCAAGAATTCATTATCGCCGCAGCCGGCGAGGAATGCGGCGAGGAAGGAGTTTCCTTTCTCCTTCTGGGGAGATGGAGATGGGCAAACCCAGCCATGCCAGCTCAGCCGGGGGGGCTTACACACACCAAAATGCTGATTTTGGGGTCTCTGGGATGGAAAAACCCAGAGATTTTTGAGCCTCTGGGTGATTCCTGGAGGGAATCCCATGGAATGTCTGTCCTGGGAAGCTGCTGTTGCTCCGTAGCGGAGCTTTTGAGGCCGGATCTAGCAGAATTAAACCTATTTGGAGCTTTTGAGGCTGGATCTTGCAGAATTAAACCTATTTCTTTGAAAATACCCGGCAGAGCACAGAACGCTGGGATATTTTAAAAACTAAAAAACCAAAAATACTCTTTCCAACTGGAGTTTTTTTTAGGGATTATAATGTTTAGGTGCCTCGCATCCTTTTGGAAAAACGAGGCTGGAAAGCGCTTTGGTTTGGCGCCGCAGCTCCTGCTGGCACCTGGTGCTGTCCCAGCATCTTGTGCCTCGTTATCTTGAGCTCGTTAAGGCTTGAAGATGCGGGTAAGCAGGGAGAGAAGGAGAAACGTGCAGCCTTGCTGGCGGCTGAGCTCGTTTTGGAAGCCGGGGCTGCCCTGCAGCTGCGTTTGGCTCGGCCTCGAAGCCCTGGGAGCTCCAGAGCTGGGATGGAAGGGATGGAAATCAGCTTTTTGGGGTGCTCCAAGCCCCACTTTCCTCTAAGAAGAGGCTCTGCTTGCTGCACAGATCTCGTTCCTGGCTAAACCGCCTTTGCTTTGCATCACGAGGCCGGCCTGGAGCTCAGAAGAGGCACCCACAGTCCATCCCAGGGCAGGCAGCCCCCCAAATAAATTGAGCTGAATTATATAGTTCAAGGCAAAGCTCGGTGTCAGCACGGAGCTTCTCTGCTCTTCGCCATGGAAACCAGCGTTGCCAAGGGATTGCTTAATATGGAGTAAAATATTCTAAAAATCTAAGTTTACGCGGCAGCGGAATGAACCCCCCCTGGCCCTGGGGTGGGGGGTGTGGACGGGTCTGTCCTCCCCGCAGCTCCCACAGCTTGAAAGCTCCAATTCTCCTGCAGGGATGGAATCCTGGCACTGGGAGAACTGGGGTGATGCGGGGTGGGCACGGGGTCCCCGGTGGCGTTGGCATCATCCCCCACAGAGCTGGGGATGCGCCCTCGAAGCATTTTTTGTTATTAAATAGGCTCATAAAAGGGATAAAACCACTAGAACTTGGAGAAGGTGAGAAGTTGAGTTCTACACGGTGCCTCAGTTTCCCTTCCTGCATCCCTGATGCGTTGCTGCCATCAACACCCGCTTCTCCCCGTACCCTCCAGTTCGCTTTATTAATTTTATGGGCGTGAGGAAAAGAGATTTCGGGGG